>VUQI01010182.1:4541-15095 GCA_015106735.1 Paratilapia polleni
GAGGTAAGACCTTTTTTTTTTTTTTTTTAACCAACTTGTGTTCCCCTTCAAACAGCACCATAGAAATAGCTTCATATTGGGATAAATTGGCTGTGATGAGGCGTGAAAGAGAAAAATTATCAATTCCATTATTATTTAAACAGTTTTAAATTTGTTACAAAGTAGATAAATGAGGGAGCATTAGTTGCCAGACAGTCCAAAGAATGTCCAAAAGTGACATTTTTGGACTGTCTGGCAACTAATGCCAAGAAAATAAAACAAGAAAACAAGAAAATAAAAGCAGAAAATTGTAGCTATGTGTAAATGAGTGTAATAAGAATATAACTTTGAAAGAGCATTCATTCATTCATTAACCAGGCATAGAGTGATGTGCCCTGGCATTGATATCTTATCTGACTCTGTGCTGTTTTCTAGTGGCAGAAGAAGGAGGAGTAAAACCACAATGTCAAAAAAGGAGGAGAAATTACTTAGGCAACTGAGACAGATCACACAGCTGATGCAAGAGGGCCGATTGGAAGGAGCCTCCCCGGAGATGGAGGCTGAGGAGGTCTCATACGGTGCAGACTGGGAAGGTGCATGCCTCAATCTGCCTCACATTTGTTGCAGTGTGCATTTGTTGTCATTACAGTAGCAGCTCTTGTCCGCAGTGAAATCTAGCACATTTTAATTATATGAAGCTGTCTTTTACTATCAAATACTCACAATGAATATCAGATGATCTCTCTATTTGTACACCAATGCAGGCTACCCAGAGGAGACCTACCCAGAGTATGATGATCCCTGCCTCAGATGTGAATTTAAGACAATTAAACTAGAGGAACCCCCCACCCAGCCCACTGCTGAGGCCCTAGCAGAGAGAATGGAGCAAGAGGAGGAAGAGATTATGGCAAGGAAACTCTCCATAGTGCGAGAGGAAGATGAAGAGGAAGAAGAGGATGAGGAAGAGGAGGAGGACACAGAAGCACAAGATGATGAGGATGAAGAGGAAGAAGGGGAGGCAATAGAGGAAGTTATGGGAGTAGAGGAAGACATAGAGGAGGAGGAGGAGGAGGAGGAGGAGGAGGCTGAAGCAGAGAAAAGGCTGTTGCTCAGTCCCCCATCATCCCAGCCTGCTGCTGAAAGAATGCCCGTAAGAATTGGTTTGGAGGTAAAGAAAGAGCTACAGTGTAACAACGGTGGGAAGAAGCAAATCAGCTTCAGTGACCACAAAGATGTCTTCCATTACCCTAAGGAGGATACTTATGAGGATGGGGAAGAGGACAAGGAAGATCAGGTGGAGGAAGAGGATGAGGAGACAGAGGTGGAAGAGGAGGAGGAAGCTGATGAAGATGATCCAGTGATGGAGGCAGAGAGCCTGCAGTTCAGCTGTGAAGGCAGTTCAAACCCAGAGGAAGAAGCAGAGGAGGAAACAGAAGGGAATTTGTTAATGTCAGCTCCTGTGGAGGGTGACGGTCGTATCCACGCAGACATGCCTAAAGAAGTCAGGGTGAGTGGACTGAGGATGCGGAACAGGAGAGAGACATAAGGACTTTTCCTGTATCTGAAATCAGTTTTAAAACACACAGTGGACTCAGACCATGCTGTGTTTATACTGTGTTAATATTTCTTCCTTATATGTTTGAACTGTGAACCCCAAACTAAACAAAGACATGTGTTGTGGAAAAATAAATTGAGCATTGAAACCAAACTGATTTTCTGACATTTATTGAAAGAAACCTTTGCAAAGGGGTCAAACAACAGTACAGACAGCATGACAGCAGTCTGCATGCTTTTTGACAAAGAGGGATTGTAAGCCTAGAATATTTATAGAGACAAGTTATCTATCTGCAGTGATCACAGAATACTGTCAGAACACTGTATAATAAAACATAACTCATACATCAACATGTGCTATATCTGTAAGACTACATGGAGACAGAATAAGACAATATGGAGCCTTTCATTCAGTAAGGTCAGCTTGACACAGAAGCATCAGAATGTTAAAACCTTCCATTACACTCCTCCCTTTTGATCATTCATTTGATCACACAAGAATATCACACTTACAAATATGGCATAAACATCAGACCTAAAAATACAGAAAGGTCAAAACTGTGTGTGTTACAGAAAGCATATTGTTGTTGTTTTTGCATAGTCACAGGGACACTTGGTGTGTAGCAAGCAGTCGGGAGAAAAAACAGAGACAAAGCGTTCATTTTACACTGAAACATCTGATTGTTCATCATACTCTAGATGATAAATTGGAATGCAGTCTGGAGTGGAGTACACATCAGACTTCACTCTGAGTCGGGTGTATACTTAACCAACTGGGCTGACAGGGGGAGATGAATAAACCTTAGCAGCATCAAACTAAGACATGGTACTATACATCAGAGGACAAAAATAGAATGATAAATACAATTAACACTGGACATAATGTAACCACATATCAACTTCTCATCCATACGTGATGGGGTCTGCATTCATCAAACTGAAGAATGGACAGATAAGACACATCAGAGTGTTAATCGCTTAGTTCTTCCATGGTGCACACAGGTAAGTCATCATTATCCATCACACCTCACTGCTCTGTTACCCTAGAGTTGGCCAATGGCTGGAGCTCAGAGTGCGAGCAGAGCTCAATCAGCACTCCCAATCACCACTGAAGCAACAAAGCCAAGGTGAGACTTTCCTCTCTAACCTGGTGTTTAGTGGAGCAAAGCGCCTTCCTTTGCGCATCTCTGTTTTTGTTAGTTATCAGGTTTGTTACATCAAACATGTTAAACTGTGTGAGTTTTAGCTGCACAACAAGAACAAATGTGTGTAAAGCATAGAATATGTGAGCTGCAGTGCAAAGAGTCAGACTGCATGCACTGTGTGTGTGTGTGTGTGTGTGTGTGTGGATGGATGGAATGGATGGAAATTTTACCAAACTAACAAATAAAAAACTAATGAGATTTCCTCTTCTTTTTACCTTATTTCTTAGTTTTCCAAGTTCTCAAAATCATTTCAGTTAATTTTATTTTTTTTCTCAAAAGTCTAGTTTTTATTTTTTCAGTTAACTAAAATGTTTGGGTTTTTTTCCACATCTAGTTTTAGTTTTTAGTTTAATTTTAGTTAGCTATAATAACCTGTGTGCATGTGGTGTGTATTTCCCAGCTTTTCCCCAAAAGTAGGTCACTTATGTTACCAGCTGACAGTTTTCATTGATACCAGCTGATCAGGGCTGAAAATGTGACAGGCTCACACCCTTCAGGGTTGAAATTAATCCAGTACCAAAACAATACATTAGATCACAGCTTAATAAACTTATTGGGCACCATTCAGATAGCAAAAATGTATGTCTAAAAGTTAAATTTTCTCTAATTCACAATCATTACACATAAGTGATTTAGTCAAATATTCTCCCACCACTTGATCTAACATCCTGACAGAGTGAACATAGTTGCCACTAACCTGTCGAGGAGTTGGAAACTCTCAATTTGTCTTGAAGGTAGGGAATAGTTTGTGTTACAAGTGTGAGCGTAGGCTGTATACTATCATGTGTGTGCTGTAGGTGTGATACCATCAACTCCAGGTGTCAGTTGAATCAGAGTAGCTGCACGTCTCTCCTGTGCCTCCCACACAACCTTAGTCCACTTCGCAGTGTTCATCATCAGCAGTGTTGTCCCTGTTGGAGCAGTCTCTAGCCCAATGTCTCCTATGATAGCACATGAAACAGATGTCCAGGTTTTATCGTCCCTTTCTGGAGCCACCTCCTTTTTTGGCAGGAGTTTGATACATGGTTGCAGTCAGGGGTTCTGGCACAGAGGCTGTAGCTTGGATAGATTGGTACAGGGTTAACTCTTTGCCCATGTTCTCCTTCTTCTTCTGTTTCGTTCTGAGGTTATTCTCAACGTAAATGGCATGGCATCTTACATTACATGGCCTCCCTGTACGCCTTATTGTTGTCATTGTCCCAGTCATGATGTCTGCTGATGTCTCATTTGTCTTGTTTGATGTCTTGTTTACCAGAACTTTCTCCCCCGTCATCAGTCATGGCTTCTTTAATCTGAGCTTCTGACTGGAGTCAAAAGACTAGTAGGGACTGTCCATTGGCACATTTGAGGGGCAGTTCTAGGGTCTGCATGTCGCTGTCTGTTGTGGTGGGCTATGGGAGAAAACTCTGATGTGGAGGTGGTCGTGATTTCTGATGAATCAGCTTGCTGATGTGAAACCTCAGGTGGTGGCTTGTGGTCAATAGTGAATTAGTGGAAGAGTCTGATAGTGCCATGCGCTGTCCATCTTTGTTGTATGGTAGTGATGGAGGTCGAGGTCGAGCAGGTGTAGCCATTGGAGGGGCACAGTTGAGGTCGTGATACACTCTGACACACTGAGGCTCTAAGGAGAGATAGAGACAAGACTTTCTGAGAAGATTTATCAGTTTCATCACTTATCTTTTTGCACAACATGGTTCTTCTCTCTTTAACTTGCCCTCTGTGTCGCAGGGCCACGCCTTAATTCAGCAGGCTCTCCAGCAGTGCCATCAGATCCATACTAAGAAAGATGGCAACCTTCGCTTGTGCGTGGACTACAGGGGTCTGAACAGTAAGACCCGTAAGGATGTGTTTCCCTTGCCCCGTATTGACGAGTCCCTTGATGCTTTGTCAGGTGCCCGCTGATTCTCGACTTTGGATCTTGCGGCAGGGTACAACCAAGTCCCCGTTACAGAGCGGGACAAAATGAAGACTGCATTCTGTACTCCATTTGGGTTGCCCCAAGTACATTTCAGAGATTAATGGAGAGAATCTTTGGAGACCAGCACTGCCAGTCATTACTGCTTTACTTAGACGATGTCATTGTGTTTTCTTCTACGGTAGAAGAGCATGTGAATCGTTTGGATGTTGTGCTGGGCCGTCTGCAGAAAGAAGGTCTCAAGGCTAAGTTGGAGAAGTGTTCCTTTTTTCTATCCGAGGCAAACTATTTGATGAACAGAATCAACTTTCTGGGAATTACCAGACTTGTTTCCCATGCTCACAAATGCCCAGCTTTTTCTATCTTGTGCTAATCTCTACTGTAGATGCGATCGTCACCGTGAATTCAAATCATTTTTCGCCACGATTTGATGGGCAGCCAATACAGCGAGGAGAACCCTGGTCCTCAATTACTTTCCCCTTTTAAAAGAAATTCTCAGTGCTCCCTGAACACTGAGTTTACTCAGGCCTGCAATGGCCTCCAGGCCAGATGTGAACACGAGAAACCAATCAATTTTCCTGTTTTTTTTTTTTAATTTTTTATTCCTTTTTCTTTTTCATCCCCCCAAATTAAAACTATTTATTTGCTTTCCCACTATTTGCAAAATTACAATAGAGAAATCCCATCCTTGACACCAAGATTGTTGTGGAAAAATAAATTGAGCATTGAAACCAAACTGATTTTCTGACATTTATTGAAAGAAACCTTTGCAAAGGGGTCAAACAACAGTACAGACAGCATGACAGCAGTCTGCATGCTTTTTGACAAAGAGGGATTGTAAGCCTAGAATATTTATAGAGACGAGTTATCTATCTGCAGTGATCACAGACTACTGTCAGAACACTGTATAATAAAATATCAACATGTGGTATATCTGCAAGATTACATTGGAGACAGAATAAGACAATATGGAGCCTTTCATTGATAAGGTCAGCTTGACACAGAAGTATCAGAATCTTAAAACTTTCTATTACACATGCAGCGATGTTCTTCAGTAATACTTTTGTAAAAAATAAAAGTTTCCTGTAACACAATTTCCTCTGATGACTGTAATGCATTTTTTCCATTTACATGCATATTTCCAGGAGTACACCCCTATGGAACATTTAAGGACTTAAATTGTACTTTTTCCACATTTTTTCTTTTAAAATAGATTCAATACATTCATTTTACGATGCACACTACACTCAGTGTGTTAAGCTGTTATCATTTTAAAAGCCCTCCACACCCATAATTCACCCACACAGGTGTTTTCACTTATTTGCATGATTAGACCACTTTTTAGGTCAGTGGATGGCAGTATATTAGTGCTTGTGAAGTCAGTCAGGTTAATTAAATCATCTGTGTGGGTGTGAAAAGGCTTTAATTTAAATCCCAGATTACTTTATATGACTCTATTTTTTTTTTTTTTAATTTTGCTTGATGTTACCTAGGCACTTGTAAAGTTTTGTGTTGCACGGTTGTGGAGCTGACAAAGTACTTTCTGGTACTTTCTGGTAGTTCCCATGGTAGTGGGTATATGCAGAACCAGATTTTGCTGTGATGACATACATATAGGCACACAAGGTGAAAACGTAATGGAGTTAATACCATATAGTCTGGTTACAACAGGAAATGTGTTAAATTTTTAATAACAATGTCTCACATATCCTTTGTTTATAGTTTGCAAAGTAAAGTAAAGGAGTCAGGGAATGGTAGGCAGTGGGCCAAACCACTGTGAGATACATGAGGGGGAGCACGTGGGGGTGGCCACCCTAGGCCCCCCTTAAGCCCCGCCTCTGCCCACTACAGAACCCCATACACAGCAAGCTGATGCACACCCTTCCCTGCAATTGTGCTACACCAGCTCCTCTGTGGGAATGGACCACACAGACCATCATCAAAAACATCACTGAACCTTGAGTAGGGAGCAGGTGGAAGAGATCCTGTAGAGGTGGAGGCATGTGGTGGAGAAAGAGGAATGAAAGTCAGCAGAAGTAAGACAGTGTTTGTGATTAGTGTTTAAGAACTGTAGGTTGTGTGAGTTTGATTGTGTGAGTCAGTTGTGTGGGTAAGCTGCAAACTATTTGATCTTCTTTGGGATCAATAAAGTTATCTGAATCTGAATCTGAAAACGGAGCTTCGAAGCAGGAGGAAAAGAGGAAGACCATAGGGAAGCTTCATGGATGTGGTGAAGGAGGACATAGAGAGGGTTGGTGTGACAGAAGAGGATGCTCGGGATAGGGTGAGATGGAGACAGATGATCCGCTAAAGGGAACAGCCAAAAGAAGCAGAGTATTTTATTACAGTATTGTCTATTATAGTTTATGCCATTTCCTTTTTCACCTGTTTAATTATCATTATCATCATCAGTATGGTATTTTACATCATTTTTCACTTATCATTTTGCCATGTTTGTTTGTTGCTGTTATTTGCATTGACTGCATCTGTTTATGTATATTCGGGTCACTCTACTTTGCACTTCCATCCTATGTAAGTAATGCTAAGTTTGACTCTATAAATAAAATTACAGTTGTTTTTTAAAATTTGAAACAACATTGTTAACATAAACTGCAGAAAGACCATATTGCAAGAAATCTGGACTACAGATGTTCTTTTTTTTTTTTTTTGCAGCTGTTGTAACCGAGTGCATTGCATTCTATAGTTAATGATTTGCACTGAAATATTTTTTTATGTACCCAGATGCTTTCTGACAAGAGTATCTTCCAGATGTTGGCAGTCACCTGGCTTTGAAACCATGCGAAGTACAATGCTGGAAGGGTGTTTTGTTTATTTGTTTTCTGTATTAAAGACACCTGGCCATGTTTTGCGATTGCTGTACCAACGTTGTCGTGTCTGCAGAAACTTAAAAGATTTAGAAAAAAAATCTGGGGACTCGACTTTGTTGGGTGGAAAGAGACAGTATGTTTACTGCTGCCTTGAGGAAATAGAAAGCATATTATGACATTTTATGTAATTTTATTTTATTTTATTTTTCATGAACAAAAGACTGTGTCTATACCACCACAGTAAATTGTACACCATTTACTGTACATTACAATGAGAGCACTAAAAGCAAAGTGACAGAACCTCTGGTTCTTGGACACATGTAGGAAAAGCAGACTTTACAGCAAGAGTATCAACAATTTTAAAATAGAAATTTGAAATAGTTAGAACACAGTTGAGTACAAGAATAGCACATTTGATAAAGATTTCCTCAGAACCCACGGTAACAATAGTGGAGATTGCTCTTTGCCTCCATTCAGCATTTTTTTATGGTCGTAAAATACAAAATACTGTCATATATTTGAGAAAGGATACTGCCCCACAAGGAGCAAGAGGAATAATATGTTGAGTAAAAATTTGAACAGCAATAAACTACATGGTATAGAAACTTACTGCCAGTCAGATGAGGAATGTATCAAAACTCCATCTTAGTGAAGCAGAGAGTTAATTAAATGTGTAAAGCAAAAGATGGAAGATGTATCTAAGCTATGATAGTTTCACATTGTAAGAGTGTGTTTGTTGGCAGTAAGTCAATTTCTGTTCAGTACATCTTTCCAAGTAGAGATCAGAAGATATGAGCACAACCTTAAGCCTGAGTGCCTTGGATATCTGCTGTATCTGCTGCCTGATTTACACTGTAATGTAAATAAATAGTCATCTATTTAGTGCAATGCGTTCCGGAGCCTAAATATAATTTTAAGCTAAAATCTTATGATGCACACTTTGGAATATTATCTTCTCTATGTTGTGCAACCCCAGGATTTTTTTTCAGTGGAAATGAACTTTGATTAGACAGCTAAATTTCAAAGTAGCTACAGAGAAATATCCTCAATGTATGTGAGGGAACCAAGAAACGCAAAGACCAATTCAAGCTCAGCTCATTTTACGGCCAATGTGTAACACTGGAATTAGTCTTCAAAGGCACAATAAAGTATGTACAGCTATATCTCATCCATCACAGACTTCAAAGTAAAGTGCACCATCATCCTATACATTCACATATATCACACTGTGACACAATATTGTATACGGTACACAGCACTGTGTAACATGCCTTTGCCCTTTTCATATCTAATTGTTTTGCGTAGATGCAAGTGATATTCTTGTCATGACAGTTAATGTGCTTGCAGTTCCATGGAGATATTATAGCAGAAGTTGTTGGAAATGATAGCAGAAAACATAAAATGAACCAGTAATAAATATGTAAATAAAATAAATACATTGTGGCGTGCATGTTATTTTTAATTTAGTAACTATAATAAGCAGTATTCATGCTTGAGGAAGTGTGTGACATAGTGTTGGTAGACTACATAAAACCCAGCCAGCTTTTTAAAACTTACTGATGCGTAACTGTTAGTTATAATTTACAGATAAAGAAATGTTAAATTACTATAACTACTACATAAAGAAACATTGTTGGTCTTTATAATGCCAATGCAGTACAAAAGGACTATAGTTATCAAAACAAATGAATTTGATTTTGAAAGTGGATTACTCTTTGTGCTTGTTTTCTTCCACTGACAAAGACCATCTTGAGGTCCCATCCCCTCACACACATACATACACATAATTTAAGTCCCATAAAGCATTTTGGGATATGTGGGACTTCCAAGGTACTGGGTGATTTGGAGATCTCAAATCAGCCCCAGTGATATATAAACAGCCCTTGTTGAGAGGACAGGAGGAGTAGTTCTCCACTGAACTTCAGGCTGGGGTCTATTCACAGGCTAACTTGCTGTCAAAGCTGGAGAGGGCAATGGCAAAGGCTTGCAGGGCACACATTGGGTAGTTATAGTCCATGGTGAAGACATCTTCTGCCACACGGCCAAACTGCATCACAATGTAGTCAGCTGCAGAGGAAAAGGACAGGGAAACAAATTTTTAACTAAGCAGCTTTGAAACATTTCCCCCTCTCTTTAATGTATTTTCTTCATCAAAACCAGTACTTAAGTACTTAAATCATTATGACAATATTAATATGCATAAATACAGACAAACACTGTATGATATACAGTGCAGTGCAAAAATCTTGACCCACCCCCATTTCTTTATATTTTGTTCCAAGGAGCCAGACTTTCATGTAATTTTATAAAGTGATCTTGAGCAATAGTTCTCCAGGCTTTCTGAAGGTCTTTCAAAGTTTTTCTTTGGACATTGGCTGCTTTTTCACTCATTTTCAGTCCAGTCCATTTTCAGAGGAATGTTTTGGTTTTTTTTTTTGGTCTGTTTGTTAAGCCACTTAACACTGACCTATGAATCATTCAAGCATACAAAAGGTACCTAAACCAAGGGATGAACCAGTGTTGTGTCTACACATAAAAGACAGCTTAGCAGAGAACCAATTTTAATTTGTATCTTTAGGCACTTTGTTACTAGCAGCCTGTCACAAAACACATGGTTTGTTCCCATTTCTGTAGTTGAATCTACGAAAAATGCCAATGATAACAGTTTGACAGGCATAAAACAGTTTTTTTGCACCAACAAAATGATTCCCAGAGAGCTGTTGGTCAAAAACTTGGCATGGTGCGCAGTGTGTCCTTAAAAATATTGAGGAAACTGGACAAGTGGAGGACAGAAGAAGAAGTGTCAGGCCTAAAAAACTATCTACAGCAGATGAACAGTATCTGAAAGTCATGTCCTTAAGAAACCGGAAAAAAAATCCAGCAAAGACCTGAGACAGGACCTGAAAGGTGCATCTGGCCCTTCACTTGATCCATCTACTGTTCACTGAAGCCTCATCAGAAATGGTCTCAGTGGAAGGGTGGCTGTCAAGAAGCCATTCTTAAGGAAGGGAAACAGTGAGAAAAGGCTGAGGTATGCCAAATTACACAAGAACTGGACTGAAAATCAGTGACT
>VUQI01010185.1:4277-31118 GCA_015106735.1 Paratilapia polleni
TGTTTTTTTTTTTTTTTTTTTTTTTTTTTTTTTTTTTTTTTTTTTATCCAAACCAAATCTTTCTATGGTCATAATTAAATCCATAGCTGGTTGGCTTGGTTTAAGGCTTCAAACTCTTTCTGAAACGGAATCCTGATGGGAAATACACTTCTGGAACTGGAGCCCTTAAAAAAGTGGGTGGTCGTTGTTGCACTCTGTTCCATTAAAAATGCTCCAAAAGGCACCAACACACAAACATGGTTTTATAACTCAAATGGATGAGTCATAAAAAACTGAAAGAGCTATCTATTTGTCTTTGCCCTTGCAAAGACAAAAGACATATCTCCACCAAGTTTCATGAAATTTGTCCTAGCAGTTTGTATATAACCTTGCCAACAGGCAGACATGATGACTAACAAACAAAAGGACTTGATTTATTTTAACATGGGCTACTTTTGTCACATTTATATTAAAAGTTGAGCCTTGTTATTCCCATTTTCAAGTCCATGTTTTTGTTCTTACACTCTACCAGAGAATAAAACTATACATGGTGTACAGTTCAAAATAATGCTTATTTATCTTATACTGGCTGGAAGCTTTTTAATATTTTATGACCTCTTTCTTGATTGAGTAAACATTGCAGTTGATTATTAGCAATAATTCTGGAACCAACAAAGCAAGACACGATCATTTGACTTTTAATGGTTTGCCTCTGGTATTTTGTATTGGTAGTTGTACATATGACGTACTTAAAATATGTGGCTTCTGTCCCGCAGGGCAACCTGACCCACCCTGAGCTGCTTGTTGCCGTGGAGATGCTGTCATCGGTGGTGCTGATGAATGAGGCGATGGATGTTGGAGACCGAGCTGCCCTCTGGAAACAGCTGTCCAGCACAGTCACTGGACTCAGTAATGTTGAGAATGAGTACGCTCAGAGGTGAGCACCCACATCTGGAGTCCTCGATGCACGTCCTTTGTGAAGTCTTGAGTTTTTCTGCATGAACTGAGGCAGGCTGTTAATGCGATGCTGTACCCATGTGCTCCTCAGATATATGGATGAGCTGATGCGTCTTAAAGCAGCAGCCGGAGAAGAAGGGTCCGACTATCTGACCTGGAACGACATTCAGGCCTGCATCGACCAAGTCAACTTGGCTGTGCAGGAGGAGCATGAACGTAAGAGGCAGACACAATCACATCCATTTACATTACTTTGCCAAAAGCCCTGAAACAGTCAGTAAAATGTAATATACATTACACACAGGGCCTCCAGACTACAAATATGTGTCAACATAACATATTCAGATCACAATTTTATCTTTATGGAGCAAGTCAGACTAATTCATCATTATGATCTCCATTAGCTGTGCTCTAAAGTGCAGTTAATCTTCCTGGGGTTCACATTACAAATATACATAAACATTAAAGATGTATGAATCTACCCTCTCTTGTGGCGATATGTGGCACTAGCTGTATATTTAGTACTCATACTTAGCACTCTTTCAATGTGGTCACTTTTGCTCCCCTCCCCAATTAAAAAAAACAAAAACAAAAAAACAAACAAGATGGTTGTGGCCAAAATGCCAAACTCGAGGCTTGTAAACAGTAGTCCACAAAAAAATGGATGAAGTTAGCAGTTACATCTTTTATATGCAGTGTATGGATAAAAGCACATACTGTATAAAAAAAATACTAACACTATGATTTAAGCTCTGTAACCCATAAAGTGAATGTTATTTTACTTGTTGGACATGGATTCATAAGTAAGAACATACCTTTATAAGTAATCTTTCTCTGGTTTATTTGAGTTACATTTTACCTTTTTGTCAAATACTGCCACATGTTGACTGATATCAAAGACATTCTTCCTCCTCATCTTCCAGAATTATGTTGTTATGAATAGATCTGCATATTGTTAATACTGTTTGCGTGTCTGCTTGTGTATTTTTAGGAATTGCTGCCATCGGACTGATCAATGAGGCCCTGGATGAGGGGGATCCAACAAAGACGCTGGCCATGCTTCAGAGTCCCTCAGCCAAGCTCACAGATGTGGACCCGTCTATTGCTCAGCACTACCATGACAAACTGCTGGAGGCCCGCAGAGAGAAGGCTCATGTAAGACAGACCCTCACTTTTCTGACTTCTGCTGTAGGAAACTGAATAACAGAGAAAGAAAACAGATGTTCAGCTTATAATCTGCTCATAAGTATGGGGTTTGGATGACAATTGCTGTTTCATTAACCCTTTATTTGCTTGGTGTGTATCTAGTTTTCCTGTGAACATTATGCAAACAGTCCATGCAAACAGGGCCTGGCTACAGTTACATCCAGACTTTTGTCAGGCTTTTTTAACTGCTGGTTAGACAGTTAAAAGTTGTTAAGGGTTTTATATTTGACTTGACATGTGATACATATAGAAGATTCTTATTAACTTTGTTGTCGTGTAGTTACTATAAACAAGTCATCAGGTGCAATATTTGGTCTTATTCAGACAGTATGAGCTTAAATTTCTCCTCCTGGCTCAACTACTGTAATAACCCTGACAAGGTATATGAGGAGTTTTTTCTGATAAATCATGTATTTTGTATTGCATCACTCATACATACACTGAAATGTTGTGGTGGTAGTGGGTCAGGGGGTGTTTGTGTGGCCAAGAAGAGGAACATTCACACTTTCTTAAATAAATATATAAAAGTATTAATACTTTGTGACAAATAATAACAATAATCAGGCACCTCTTTAGTTAGTTCCTTATCTCATGGATGGACTCCAATTCTCATATTGAACTGTGAATCTGTGGGGATTGAATGTCCTTAGGGGCCAGTCTCAGGTGACTATTAGAGGAACTGCAGTTTTTTTGGCACTTTTGCATTGACTGCTTGGTTTTACCTACTGTGGAATAGGTATTCAGATTAACGGTTACAAATTGTAATTGAGGCTTCACAATGCAGGGTCCAAAACCAATGGCTGTTGTCACTGTAGCTCCACCCATCTTTTATATATAGTCTGTCCTTTTTACCATGGCAGTGTATGAGGATTGACTCGCTTTTGGAACCAGCCTCAAGTGGACATGCAGAGGAACATGCATGACATTGTGGCTAATCTAAGCACATCAGTAACATACATGGGGAGAATTTTCTATACATACATTCATCGTTCTGATGTAACCATCATGGTGCTTTACAGGACTTGAAAGTCCCAAAAGTTAGCAGTGTTTTATGCATTAAGTACCCGTAATACTCCAGTGCTGGACGCATTATTTTAGTGAAACTAAATACATAACTTAAAGGGAGGCACAATAGAGTTACAGATGGCTTCATGTGACACAGGCCTCTGAACCCTGCATGACTCGAGTAGACATTGATTTCATGGTGAGATCATTCTTCTCCCCCCCACCCCCACCCCCCACCCCACTTCCTGTCACACATCTGTGTGGGATATGTATGTTTGTCTGTGCCTCCTTGGTCTGATTCTCTTAACCTTTCTGAGGACTCACAGCTCTTTTCTGTTGCTCCTCCTTGGTTGATGATTGATGGAGAGCCACCCTTGCTCTCTTTGACTCATTTGCCTGTGTTATCGTTACTTGATGGATGATGTGTCTGTGGAGGTTCCTGTGTGTGTGTGTGTGTGTGCGCAGCACATTTTGCATATGATGTCATAAACAGAGCGCCTTACTTAGGCCGTTTTCCTGTTGAAGGTGAAGCCGAGCTTCAGGTCAGAGTGCAGGAGCTGGTTATAGCTTTACTGCAGTGCACAAAGGGAAGTTTGCACTGCTCAAAGGTTCCCTTCTAATTTCTCAAGAATGTACTCTGTGTATTCTGTGTATTACTTTTAGCACCGAGTCTGTTTTTGTCCAGCGTAAATACTGATAAGGGAAGTTTCTTATCGAGTCACTGCCCACAATGTTTGCAAAGTCAACGTCATCAGGTTCATCTAAAATCTTAAAAATATCATGTGGGAACTCACTTTCAGCATGGTCACCAAAAAAAAAAAAAGAGGAAAAAAAACATGGATAGGAAAAACAGCGAGCTATTTTCCTGCTGATTTCACAGGCATAGGAAATAACAAGCTGGGCCTCAGTCATTTGCTTCCATAAAAGGGCAGAAAGCTGACCACTGTATTAAATATGCTAGACCCATGGGCACACTCACCATCCTCTGGTTGTCAGCTGGTGAATGTGGCTGATTGAAGTGATGAGCCTAAGACAGAGGAAGTGGTTAAAGTTTCCTGTTGGGTTTCAAAGGTTTGCTTCCAATGAGGTACTTCCCTATCATTGATATCTCAGTAGTTGGGAATAGTGGGAATGTAAATTGGGTGTTTTCCGGTAATCTGAGGTCAGGGAAAGCTTGGAGAAAAAGAAATAAAATTTGTTTGCTTTTTTTTTTTCTTTTGCCTGCTGTTCAATTTGTGACAGACTTCTTAGTGTCGCCTCATTAATTCTGCAGTATTAGGGCAGTTAGTCAGACAGACAGTCAGGCAGAAGCTGACTTTGACTGTGGCTGTGCCTAGATAAACAGCAGGAAGACCTGCCCAGACTCTGCTGACTAACAAGCTGAATGTGCCTCTTGAGATGATTGTCGCCTCACTTTGTAGCTGCAAAAATCACAAATAGGACTTTATAAATGTCTGTGTACTCGTGTGCTTAGTTCTGTATGTGTGCTTTGAAGTCTCTCACGCTACGATACACATGAACGACCTCATGGTTTCTAAGGAAGTATAAGAAGAAAAGTCTAGATAGATGAATCATAGATATGAATTAACCACCCAGCCCCCATTCAGCTTTCACTTCCTCCCTTTCCACAATGTTCTTGTAATGTGTGACGAACTACATAAAGCTTCACCCAAGTCCTCCTCCTCATCCTCTATCCAGTCCACTGCCCACTCTGGCACCACACCCTGTCTAGTGCCTCCTGCCAGCTGCAGTGACTCATCGCCCGCAAATACCAGTTACAGCGCCAAAATGCAAACGTACAAACACTAATCAGCACCAGCCCAGGTACGGCTTTATTTACTATAAAGACGGGGCTTGTTTGACTCCCTATGTGTGCGTGCTGCACAAGATCGAATATCAAATTTTACCCGCCCTCTTCTTTCACACACACATGCACACACCTCCTTTACTCCGTGACACTAAACATAAAGGGGCAGGACATATGAAGGAGGTGGGGGTGTTGTTGCCAAATGAGCTGCCTGCTTTACTAGGCTCTGAAATGCAGTGGTAACAAGTATCAACCAGCTGCAGCACTCCTTATAGAGAGGCAGAGTGTGCCATCTGGATGCAGCTTTGCGCCACTGCATCTCATAACAGTACTGAAGTCAGTATTGAGGTCTTGGAGTGGTTTGTATGGTGAAGAAATGGAATCCAATAGCATGCAAATGATCGGAAAATTAGAAGAAGCATCCATCATGAAACGCTTTACACTATTAGCACTGCTGTTGGTGACGTTTCTCATGTGTTTGTGGTATGGCGCATTTTCCCTTCCCAGGGATAACAGGGCTTAATCATGTGCATGTATTTTCAGCAGCCACAGTTTGGTTCATTGACTAAGGTGTAGCAGCAATTTGCTAGTCTCTAATGAAAGAGCTTCTCAGTCACAAATGTTAAAGGAGGTGTCACATAAAAGAAAGTACACCATAGTACAATGCAGCTATAAGAGATGATGTAATTTGAATAGTGGGTGCGGTTGGAATATAGCTATGAATTAGTCCACTGTGTAAGTGTTCCATTTCTATCACAGTCTGATGTGTTGGATTAAAAAAAAAAAAAGTGTGACTGAAGTTCTATAACATAAAAATAGCAGCAGGTTCTGGGACGAAGAAGTCATTCCTACAAAAGATTTTTCCTAAGACATTACCAGACATTGTCCAGCTGTTATGAAGCGTATGAAAGTAATCTCTTCATGTTTTTCTCAACAGCCTTCTTTTTGGGGTTTCAGTGTAAAACTATTTTTGTGTTTTCATTTTTGTGTTTTTACATGCTCATGTACAAAGCCAATTCTTTTAAGGCAGATTCAATTTCATTTCATCTTAGTGCAAAATCAAAGGAGACTTTATTTTTTGTTAATGTATACTCTTCCACTGGTGGAAGTTTCTGAAACCAAGTAGACTGCTCTACTCGGTTTCAGACAGTTTTTTCTACTCTTGGCTCTGTATGATGTCACAGAGAAGGAATGGCCCTAATATGGTGGTCTTAGACAAGCAGCTCTTACTGTAAGCACAGAATTTTCCAACTACTGGCTGTTCAAACCTCACATTGTGAGTGGTGTAAAGGGAGAGAGAATGGAGCTAAAATGGCTAGTTTCACACAGTGGATAAACTAAAGGGCTGCAAGAAAAATAAGGATTATTCTGAACTTTGAATCATGCAGAGCTACTGAGGTAGAGCCCAAGACTAAAAATATGGAGCTAGAAATTAACATTCCCTTTAAACCATATATTCTGGCATATTTCAAATTTCTGCAGCCTAAAGAATAATTCTTTAATCAAACCAAATGTGTACGTCCTTACACTCACACTGTGTGCTCATGATTTTCTTACACAGCAGTTCATGCTACAGATTCTATCTATCTATCTATATAATATAACATACGTGTGTGTGATTGCTGTGCTTTGTTATTTTCTGAAAATATTTTCCTGTGGCCATCCAGGAGACACAGGACCCATCTGCTGTACTGTGGCTGGATGAGATCCAAGATGCCATTATGAAGGCCAACCAGGACACAAAGGAGGCATTACAGTGTAAGAACACATACATTTATCCCACACTTCTCTTCCCTAGTCTAAAGTGGACTAAAGGCTGATATTTGTGTTTGTATCTGCAGTCTCTCAGGCCATCCAGGCTGTTAATGAGGCGATGGACACTGGAGATGCAGCTCAGACCCTGGCTGCTTTGCGTAATCCTGGTGCAGGACTGTATGGTGTCACCTCTGAGTGCGCCCAGACCTATCAGGATGACCTTGCCAAGATTAAAGAAGAGAAAAAGAAAGAAGGTGAGAAGAAAACTGAAGAAATGGAAGCATGAGATGGACTAGTAATGTCCAGTTTTGGTGAAACCTGCAGCAATTAAAATAAGTTACATAGATTAAAGATGGAGATAGCTACCATGCGGTGCATTGCTTTCTGGACTTGCATATTGAATCCTCAGTGTTTAGAGGGTGGAGTACACAGTTGTCAGCTAATGCTATAAAGCAAGCTGCACCCATAAACTGTTCCGGTGCCATGCACAGACTTAACTGCTGATTAGTGCTAAGTAAGATACAAATGTAGTACTAGACTTACTGCTAGAAGGGGGAACGATCCATACAGACCAAAACTGTTTTTTAAATAAGGCTGTATATATATTATTTTCATGGCTGAAGCTGAGCCTTTTAATGTAGGAGTCAATGGGGACTAACTCGCTTTTGGAACCAGCCTCAAGTGGCCATTAGAGGACCTGCAGTTTTTATTTCTACGATTAGAGAGATTTCTGTATGTGACAGAGAAAGTGCCAAATTTTGTAGATAAATAAACAGAGGAGAGAAGTTCCTCATGTAACTACCTATATAAAACTATAAAACTACCTATATAAAAATATTTATATGACCCAAAGTAAAACTAACAGAGCTTTTTTTTTTGAGTGCAGTAAGCCTTTTAGTCCTTTTTGATTATTTTTTTTCCTCTTCCTATTCAGGGTTATTAAATCTGATGCTTTGATCGGCATGCAGGAAAAACACTCCAGACATGTTGTATATTCATACCAGACCTGTGTGCAACCTGCATGGAAAACTTGAAAATTGTAATAAATCACTCTATGGGTGGGTATTAAACTTGACAATAAATAACAGATTAACAAATACGTAAGGATAATAGTAAATTTTAATTTGCTCTGCTAAACAAGAAAATAAATAGAGAAAACATTTCCAAAAAGCTTTTCCTTTAAGTTACTTTTCAATTTGCTTTGTCATTAAACTCATACATTGCAATTCACTCGCACCTCTTCATGCATCACTGTCTCTGAACGTTCCTTTGGTGACTACAAAAACATTTGGAAAGATGCAGTCTGAAAGGGGCTTCAGCTCAGCCTTTAAGAGTTTTCATAACATCCCAGAGCCAATTAGAAAAGTTCTGCCACAACAAAGTCGAGATGAAAGATTTTTGTATCGTATGTATGATTAGTATTGCTAATGAATGTCACCTTTCTGAACAGTTCCTAAGATTAAGCGAATGTATAAAAAATTAAGTGAAAAGTTCCACAATTCATTAATAGCATCCCATAGGACCCCTCTACAGCTGATTTATGATGTGAGACTCAGATAATTGAACAACCAAAGCCTCTAAATGATTTTTTAACATCTGTGAATGATTTGTAACTGCAGCTTCAGAACAGCTTCATGCACAGAGGGAGCCTGCAATAAGCACACAGGAAAACCATGAGACCCAAAGCAATCAATAATAACCTCAGTTAGATATGCAGGTGCATGAGAAATGTGCATGATACTGTATGAGCTTCTTGTGGGACTGTGTGCATGCGTTTCAGTGTGTGCTGGTACACAATGACAGTGTGAGTCATTTGGCCCTGGGTGGCCCTGTCAGGCCTCTTTTCTTGCTGCTGACTGAATGCTACTGGTTCTGTAAACATAGACAAATGTATCCTACAGGAGCGCCACCCTGCAGCTCCCCCATGCCTCAAAGTAATGAATTTTTAAAGACAGCATCAATCAAACTGCAGGCCAGATCAATAGACCATAGAGTGGATTTCATCAGCACTGTGGAGAGAGGTTTTGGTACAAACATTGTTTCCACTGTCAAGCATCAAGCACCCTCTCACTTCAGCCAAGCTTCATGGTTGGCAAGGCAGTCGACCAAGAGCAATATAATCAAAGCAGGTCTGTCCAGTAATTGAATCTTAATAAAGAGATTAAGTGTTTATGATGACAGGGTGTCTTATACACAGTACTGTCCGTCTGGCTACATGGTTAACTAGGACATTTGATAGCCATTCAATCAGACCTTCACCACAGTAGCCATGGACTATCATGCATTTCATTTAATCAGAATCACAGCTGACGCGGCCTGTCCAGCAGTATCATTAACTAGCAATGTACCATCAGTTTTCCAAGAAAGCAACATGCACATATTTGGATGATTTTATTATTTGGTGCCAACTGAGCTGGCAGACATAGAAATCGTTTCAGTTTATTCTTTTTCACTTCACAGATGGCAGACTGTACTTCTGGCTACAGATGCAAGAAAATGTTTCTGAAACCTTTGAAACTGTATACATTTCAGCATAAATTCAGATGGTCACACATGGCCCGAAGTAGATAAAGACTTTTAAACAAGTGAGACAAAGATATAAAACTTCCAATGTGTCTGAATGGAAAAGATATGTGAACCTCAAATATTAGCAATACATTTGAAGGTGAAATTAGGATCAAGTGTTTTCAATCAGTGGGATAACAATAAGGTATGAGTGGGCACCCTGTTTAAGTAAAGAACAGGGACCTTCAGATCTTCATATTGCATGTCTAATGATGTGAATCATGGCATGTCACTTCAGAAAATGGCTTATTTACACTCATTGAGATGGAAAAGATTACAAAACCACACCTAAAGAGTCTGGACCAATCCACAATCAGAAATACTGTGCACAAATGAAGGAACCTGAAGTCCACTGTTACTCTCCACAGGAGTGGTAGACCAACAAAGATCAATTCAAGAGCAGGAGATCACAAAGGAACCCACAAAGGAACTTCTGAGCAACTAATATTGGATAATTGCAGAAGAAAGCCACTGCTCTCGAGAAAGAACACTGCTGCCCATCTGGAGTTTTCTAAAGATCACTTTTAAGAGCCAGAAGATTGTTTGAACAATATTTTGTGTAAGACTGAGACTGAAATAGAATGTTTTTAGGTTTAAATGAGAAGCAGCGAAATGAAAACACTGCAGTCAATCATAAGAACCTTACCCCATCTGTGAAACCTTTTTGGAGGTAGTGTTATGATTTGGGTATGTGTTTGTGCATCTGAGCCAAGACTGCCTGCCATCACTGACAGTGCAATGAATTTTGAATTAAACCAGCAAACTACAGTATGGTACAAAGTTCTTGAGCTACCCCTCATTTCTTTATATGCTGTGTCCTAGGAGCCAGACTTTCTTATAATTATCTTATAATTTTTTAATAATTTTTGAAGTGGTCTTGAGCAACAGTTTATCAGGCTTTCTGACATTTTGATTTGGACATTTCACTCATTGAATTTCCAGTTCTTGTACCTGACCATTTCAGAGGAATTTGTTTTTTGTTAAGCTACTTAACACTGACCTATGGATCATTCAAGCATAAAAAAGGCACCTAATTCAAGGGATGAACCAGTGTTCTTTCTACACATAACACAACTTAGCAAAGAACCAATTTTAAATTGTATCTTTGGGCACTTTGTTTCTAGCAGCCTGTTGCAAAACACATCATTTGTTCAAATTTCTTTAGTTGAATCCACGAAAAAATGCCAAAGATAACACAGTTGGACAGGCATAAAATAGCATTTTTGCACCAACAAGATGATTGCCAAGGAGCTATTAGCCTCAAACCTTGACATATTTCAGCATGGTGTGCAGACAGTCCTCAAAATATTTGAGGAAATTGGACAAGTGGAGGACAAAAGAAGAAGTGGAAGGCCTAAACAAATTGTCTACAGCAAATAAACAGTATCTGAAAGTCATATATTTAAGGATTAGGAAAAAATCCAGCAAAGACCTGACACAAGACCTGAGAGATGCATTTGGCCCTTTAGTTGACCCATTTACTATTTGTCAAAACCTCATCAGAAATGGTCTCAGTGGAAGAGTGGCTGTCAGGAAGCCATTTTTAAGGGAAGGAAACAGAGAGAAAAGGCTGAGATATGCCAAATTATACAAGAACTGGACTAAAAATCAGTAGCAACAGGTCTTATGGCGTGATTAATCAAAATTTGATATATTTGGTTCAAATTGTCATCAATATGTACAGAGGAGGTCAGGAGTGAGGTACAACAGTGAGTATCTACAGCCATCTGTAAAACACGGTGGAGGCACTGTCATGGTTTGGGGCTGCATTGTGTGTACAGTGGTGTCAGGGATCTTGTTAAAATTGATGGAATTATGAACACAGAAAAGTACAATCAGATCCACCCTGCAGTACCATCTGGAAAGCATCTGATTGGCAACAGCTTCATTTTTCAGCATACCAATGATCCTAAACACACTGCCAATACAGTAAAAGCATACCTGGATAGGAACACTATCAGTGTTCCATTGTCTGAGTTGAAGCCCAGACTTCAACATTACTGAAGCAGTGTGGGATCATCTTGGCAGAGAACGGAACAAAAGGAAGCAAACATCCAAAGAGCTTTGAATGTCCTTCAAGAAGTGTGGAGAACTATTCCTGAAGACTACTTAAAGAAACTACAAGAAAGCTTGCCTAAGAGAGATCAGAGTGTGTTGAAGAATAAAGATGATCATACTAAATATTGACTTTCAAGCTTGCTAGAATTTTACAAACTCTGTTTTTGCCTTACATACTGTATTTCCATTTATGTTTCCACATGTTTCAAAAAATCGCTGTAGATATTTCCCATTTTCCTAGCAAAATATGAAGAAATGGTGGCTTAAGACTTTTGAACAGCACTGTATAAAAGACATTGATAGGAATTCTGTCTGTGAACTGAATCCAAAGACAACATGAGTTACGCAGCAAGATAGCAACACAAATCACTTGAGCTATTCCACCCAAAAATGGTTACAGTAGAATAAAGTTAATGTTTTAGAATGGTTACAAATGCTGTGGAAGGATCTGAAACAAGCAGTTCATGCAATACAGTTCAGGTGAAATCCATCAACATCCCACGGTTGAAAATGTTTTGTAAATCCCTCCCCTCCAATGTGCAGGAATGATTGACAGTTACCAGAAACGCTTAGGTGCAGTTAATGTAGAACAAGTGGGTTCCACCAGATACTGAAAGCAAAGGTTCACATGCAGATTTATAATGTTGTATCATATTCCTCTTTAATAAATGAAAAGTCTACAAAGTTTTGTTATTTGTTTAACTGTGTTGTATTTTTTCAGGATATGCCAAAATCTGACACATTTGAATTTTTTAGCCTATAGTAATCCTGAAATAAAGAAAATACTAAAAGGCTCTACAAACTTTGTCTGCCATATAAATTTTTTTTACAGAGATTTAAAAAGATTTACAGATTAAACAAAAGATCAAATTGACTTTAAGGTAAATCTGATAACTTTCACTGGTAAATCTGAATGACAAGTGCGTTATTTTATTTATTAAATGCATATGATGTTCTAAAATGTCAGCAAGCTCTCTATCTACCTTAGTTTCATAAACACTGAACATAGGGTAATGTTATTAAGTTGGTAGAAAAATGTCATGCAAGGCTAACTTGCCAACTTTTATATTTTGATTGTTTAGTATAACTGGATTTGAATTTTCCAGTAAGTTTTCCTTCATCTTACTCCTTGACTTTCACAAAGCTTCAGTCTACTCAGTCTGGATAATTATGGTTATTATTACTCTCCTTGATGCCAATAAGTATTGTATTCCTAGTCTGGAGATCTCTTTTAGAAGGATTGTGCCAGTTTCGGGTTAAATCTGCATTATGTTAATTCATCCATCTGTGCCAGTCCATCCACTCCACCTTCCTATATGAATAGATTCAGAGAAGCAGTGGATCTATCAATTTACCTTCGACAAAGATAAAAGTCCTGGCTTTTTCATCTTCTCACTCTCCCTTCGGCTTTTGGGAAGCAAGAAATTGCTTAAAGATTAGGGACAGAATCTAAGGAGGAAGCAATTTCTCAGCTCTATGGTGCAGTGATAAGAAATCGAGAAGGGAGTAATCCCTTACATCAAATTTGATTACATTTAATTAAATTAGAAATGTTGGGAGGAATACAAAAGAGGCAATATCATCAGAAAAGCTAAGTGGACAGAGACAAACAGTTAGAAAGCGAACAGAAATGAGAAAGAAGTTCTGTAAGTGGAGTATATTCATTTGCAAATTGTGTCCGTTTTCAGTCATAGTGTCCAACAAAAAGCAAAAGAAAACCTCTGAAGAAGTGGAAACATGCTAAATGTACGCAGAACTCACAGAAATAACTGGCTAATTGGTGGAAACAGTAGACAGATGTCTTAATAAAACACACACACTTCTGCCTGCAAGCCAGAAATCTCATGTGAAGTCAGGAGGAACAAAGGACAGGGGTGAAGCACATGGACGGTTCAAAAAGCCAGAGGCTCTATATGATGCTGAACAAAGGCTCATTTCCAGGATGTCTTTGCTCTATAATTTCTCTGCCTTCAATAAAAAATATTCTGGATATTCCAAGTCTGCAGTGTCTTGGTCTAGACTCTGATTTCAAAATTACATTTCAGCAGCCTGCCTCTGGCTCACAGAAACTGTATTCCCCATGATAATGTTAACAATCACACAAAGCTCACAGTCGGGTGCAGATCTAAAGAAACCTCCTCTGACAAATGAATTATGTTGCATGTAAGTTTCACAAATGTGAAGTGAATTTTCTGCTGGTTACATCGAATCACTGCAGGCTCTGTCTCAGATGAGTGAACGGAGCATTAAGGCTGAATGTGTGCGGAGGCCAATCAGAACGGGACAGCATTAACGCCACATATCATCAGCAACAATGTGAGAACATACTAGTTCATGTCAACTATTCGACTACTGTGAGGTAGATTTAAACATAGTGTTAAGTGTTAAGTATGCACGTTGATGTTTCTTATTAATAAAGACCAAAATATGACAAAAGATTGCCTGGTAACATTGAACACATTTTAATGTACCAAAATTTGCTTGAGGACTTATGGTACAATTACTGTGGTGTTGTTAGATAAATTATCATTACACAGAATTACACATATACACAGAATTTTCAGTGTTTCCAAAATCAAAAACCAATAGAAACCATCATAGAAATTACCTTTAATCCCTCTCATATATGCCAGGGCTTTTCTCGTCTTGGGCAAGTTTGCTCAAATTAGTCTACTAAAAATTACCTTTATTCTGGTGGTAGGCCATTTTGCATTTTTAGTATTTAAGATTAACTCGCATCATGGATTCCTAATTGAACTATACATGCACATAATATACAAATACTAGGATGCTGTAGTGCCCTGCATCATCCTATATACTGCAGCAAAAGCAACAAAACATTAGCTGTTTTTCTCTGTTTGCTTGCCAAAAAAAGGATTTCTGCACGACCGAAGAGACTAGGATGAGCAAAATAAAGAAACAGAGCCGTTTGGCTAAAAGCCTGCTCCATTCTGTGATTCTCAAGGACAATTCCATGTCCTATCCTCCACTGAGTCCTGCACCCTTTATCTATGCCCACCCTACCAAGCTCCATTGTGTCGTTCTCAGTTGCAGAGAGGCTCCTGCAACTCCAGCTGCTTATAAATTAGAAAGCCATATAAGGCTTTGGAGCAGCAGGGGCTTTAGCTCCCTGGGGTAAAGCTGGGAACGTTCAGAAAAACGTTTTTAAAAAAAAGTTTTTCTTTGGGACTTTCTTTTTTAAGTTGCTTGTCACAGAAAATTGTCTTTTTAAACATTTGAAAAGCCATAGAACATTATGAGCAGCACAGTTCTTATAAAACAGTGTCATTAAAGGAAAAGTATATCACAAGTGGCACCTGGAAGTGGAAATATTCTATATATCCAGATGCTGTATTCACAGACAACAGATATAGTATGCCCTGCCACCAGGGACCTCTACATCCAACTAAGCTTTACAATGTATTGTTCTGCTGAGGTAACAAAAGATTGAAAGACTGTTAACAGAGGGGTTTTTAGATTGTAAAGAGGTGTTCTTTGTCTTTATTTCAAACTTTCTACAGACTTCTCTTTGGTTTCCTAAGCGACATAGTCTTGGTGCATGACCAGTCTAAACGTGGCAAGATATCTCTTGCGGATAACCGACTCCTTGATGGTCACTGAGCTCTGATCTGAAGATGGACTCCTTTATTTTATGTGCTGTAGCACCCAAAGTGTCAGTTGGGATGCAAATCCTGGATTAGGGATGCAATATATTGAGTGTATTATGATAATAACTACCGGTGAGAGCCATTGTAACCAAGTGAGAGATTTAGAGGCAGTGACTTTAAGCAAATTCTGGATAAATGATACCATATTTACCTTATCTAAAAGAACACATCAAGTCTAGCTGAGTGCTACATAGCTGCTTTTAAAACAAACAGTTCTGGTGAATACCTGGGGGTAAGTACCCACTGTGCAGGTCCCTAGGGAACTAGATACCTTCCAAGCCTTTTTATTTTTACTATTTGTATTTGCAACACTAATAGGAACTCCGATGTAATGTAATCGCCTGTCAGCAGTTGGTAATGCTCTCGTAGTGGTCCTTTATTTTCTTGTAATCCTGTTTCAGCCTCTGTATTTTTTCTCTCTAAATTGCTTCACTGTATAGTGCATGCCTAGCAGCAAAATGAAGGGAATTGCTTGCAAAGATTTTTACATTTCACTTGCTGCACTGTGTATAGCGTCATTAAAGCCTGTACATGCATGCTTGTTTTTACTAGAACACACATCACTGTTTAGGCTGGGTTTTGTTTTTCCTTTTTAAATTGTATTTGCCAGTGCTGTATTTGCTGTATTCAGCAAATTGATGTACACTTATGTCTGGACCAATCACAGTACACCTACACCATTCAAAGTTCCCCTTAATGCAGAGCAAGCACATATCCCATAGGAGTACATCCAAAAACAGTTCTAAAAACTAAAATTGTTCCTATGTACCAACAGCTGACAAAATTATGAGAAACAATGAGAAAGTTCTCACACTCCAAAGCACCTCTGGAGACTTTTATCACCAGTTTATGCATTTTTACTTAAGTAAACACAATGGACAACATACTACGCAAGTGATCAGTAACAACACTCGCAAATTCTGCAACATGCAATCTCACCCCAAAAAGGGAAAGAAAAAATGAATGAAATTAAAAAAACACACACACACACACACACAGACACACACACAATGATGGTTAAAAAAAAAGAAAAAAAAGCATTTTGCAACTAAAGAGTCTGATATTTCCTCCAACAATCATTAGAGACCAAAAATGGAGCTAAAAAAGAAAAAAAAAGAATATTAGACTCACATTCATGACCTGAAACGCTTAGGTGCTTACCTGAAATGCAAATAAGTGCAATGTTGCTCCGTAACTGCTGGAAGTATAAATAAGCAATTGTTTGCCAATACGTTCACCATATCAACTTTTAAAAAGTGAAGATATGTCCAATATCTTCACTTCCACTGCCCCCAAGTGGCTAAAAACATTCAGCCTCTCAGTTCAGTGCACTCACGCAAGTCCCTTCCAGATGTACAAGCTCCTCATCTTGGCCCTGTAAGTAATTCACTAACTTGTCTAAATTTTTATAGGCACTGCACAGAATTCATGACTATGGACTGAAATCAATAGACCATCTCATTCAGCTGAAAGGACCACAAATCTTGTAACTTAAAAAAAACCTGCAAGCTGCAAATGCGCTCAGCCCTCTTTGCATTGACAATAGAAGTGGACTTGTTAAGGGGCTTTCAGGCCATGTTTAGCACTGATTCAATCACATCCACGTCACTGCTCACCTCACATTACACCTGAATCACTGGTACTGGATTATTATGCCGTGTGTTGATTCTTAATGCTGCTGCATACATTTGATGTATGGCAAATCTCAAGGTGTAATGGACAAATTCATCTCATGTAACAAACCTGAAGAAAATAACACTATCAGACCACTTCAGGTCATGGTGATGGGGTCTGAAAAAAATTCTCAACATGGAATATATGTATAAAAATATGTTTATTTGGGTTTGCACTTTAATCTTACCTTTTAGACAACATGTTTTAGAGTAAAACTTCTATTGTTGTATCTTTGCTTCTCCCCCATTTCTGATACAGATGATGCTGTCATGGTTTGCTCCCAGCTTCAGAGTGCTGAAAAAACAGGGGAAAAAAAACAAACTTTTTTTTTTTTTTTTTTAAATCTGGGAAGCAATACCCCCACAAAACACATAAGACAGGCCTAAAGAATACAATAGGGGGTAGACTGGACAGTAATATTTTCCATTATATTGTTGTTGGAGGAGTTTACAACATTTACTTCATCTTTATTTCCAAGCACACACATTCTCATTTTACAGCCTGAGCTCCTTTGAAACTAAGGGCTCAACTCATATTGGAAAATATAAGGAAAGGAATTAAGGTAAAAAAGAGCGAGAAAGTTTGATTAAATCTAAAGGTATTATATATAATATATATATATATAAGTTGTTCATAAACAACTTCTATATAGTTGTTTATGAAAGCACTGAATTTAATTTGAATAAAATAATATAAAATAACACTGCAAAAAATTGCCCAAATTGTTTTATTTTCATCTTAAACAACCACACCTGCCAGGGAGGCTGATGGAAACATATTTGTATAGCCTGCCGCTCTTTCAAAAACAGGCATCAAACACTAAGACTGTTGTCAAGCAGTGACGGTGAAAAATGTTTCCCACTGTTTCTGATTAGGCGACAGCAAGAAATACATAAATCACCAGAGCGCTGCTCTAGATCCATAGCTTCTCAAAGGCCACCCTCAGCCATCTATTACAGAAAGACAGACCCCCTCCTCCTCACATGTGCACACATAATGCCCTCCTTCCCCTGCCTGCAGAACTGCACAGGGCCACAGGAGTTGTGAATGACCACGGGGACTGTAAAAGAAACCACCCCTCCCTCCACATCGATCAGTCTAAGGTGGACAGTCACCAGTGATTAACTTCTATTTCCTCTTATGTTAAGGGCTCAGGGACAATACCAGAAAGACTAACATGGTGTTTCATCGTCGTCAAGAATCCACCCATGTTGTAAGGAGATAATGAGAAATGAAATAAAGAGGAGTTGCAAGAGAACTGTGCATCTTTTACAACCTCCTTTTGGCAGCAGGACTCTACAGCTGGTGCACCAGTTTGTCACAAGTTCAGGAAAAAGATAGCAGATGGAGATTTCTGTTACGATACAGTCCATTGGTTCTGATTATGGAGAGCAGGCAAACCTTCCCCCATCCTGATAGAGTAAAGTTTGCATGACTGGGAAACATCACAAATTCACGTGGTAGCTTTAGAAAAGTGAGAAGGATTTTTGTTTAATCCAGGCCTCTCCATTCTGCCCTAAAACATTTTTGCTTTGCAACAATCTCACCAAATAAAACAAGGGAGAGTTTCTTCAGCCTCATGTAGAATGGACTGACTGAGAATTCGAAATGGTTGGCAATGCTTCTTGATGATACGTGAATTTACACTTGTTCTCCTTTATGTCAAATCCTGCACAGAACATTTTTGCACAGTTCATCAAGTTTTCTGAGTGTCTTACCTGCTAGAGAGAACCTTAGTCTCACAATATTTCCATAAGACAGAGAACAAACATTAAATGCAACTACATGTAATTTTACACATGGTGCCATTTCAAAGCTCACTGACTGATAATGAATAAAAAGTATTGCATAGGTAAAGGGTGAGGGAGAGCATTAAAGTTTCCTTTAAGGTACATATGCTGGAGTACTTTACTTCCATGAGAAAAAGATAAGCAACTGCCTTCAGGCAGGGTAGGTGAATGGGTGAGTATTTGTGTTGCTGTGAGCTGCTGAGCAGCACATACTGAAATGACTTTTTGTGGTGGTCGTGACTTTGAGATGAAAAATATTTTAGTGAAACTAAGAAAATCGATACTGCGGCTCTCAGTCCAAAAATAAAAAGATGTATTTTAGCCGAGAGCCGGCCCAGTCCTCTCTTGTCAGTCAGCAAATCCATTCTTGTGCAGGGAGAAACTTCAAAGATGCGCCTATACCAGAATGTAGCACACACACACCTAATGATGCATGGCAGTGACTGATAGGATAGCTCAAACATTAAGCAGCTTTTGTGGGCTCTGCACTGAGGTACCCTGCTTTAATGCTAGTTTCTGGATTCAGGATAATTATCCGTGCCGGTGGTATGGATCAGCTCTAGCAAAGTGGAACACAAAGTGGATGTAGGACATTAATATATGAGATACAGCACCAGACTGTGGAGTAGCAGAGATGGATTAAATGACAAGAAAAGAGGATGTTACATCTTTGCACTTATGACAGAGCAAAAAAAAAAAAAAAAAAAAGTGGTCATACCTTCTTTAGGTTGTCCTCTGTCAATTCTTCTTCATGTTTGTGATTAGAAGCAGCCCACAGCAACTTGTGTATGGACTAAAAGCTCTCCAAAAGTTGCAGGAAGATCATATCATCATCAGGCTAATCGGAGACAATGAAAGTCCACTTGCATACCAACCAAACCACAATCATTTCTGTCCTATATTTCCCTTTCTAAAGTCCGTGAAGTGTCTTTTCTAAGGGTGGAATTTTTATTTTATATTGTAGAAAATAAGATTTCTCTGAAGAATATTCACAGTATTTAATAATAGTCAATCACTTCAATGGCCATTTAATATCTGATAATTTATCCCTCCTTGTTGGCTTAAAAATTTTAAATATTCTTTAAAAACAACATTCTAACCAAAAAAAAAAAAAAAAATTGGGATCACAGGATTTTCATCAGTTGAGCTCCAGAGACGGTGAGAATGATTTGCCAGCTGTTGTTTCACACGTCAGTAATAAAGGAAATTTGCAGCATTTCATTAAACAGAGTGAACTCTGTCTGCTCTCGAGGATCTTGTGATAAGAATAAAAGCACCACAACAACTCAATATTCACAACTAGCTGTAATTAAATGTTTAAAAAGTAAAACAATCCATATATTTCATGATGATTTTGACAGTGAAATGTGTAACTGGCCAGAGTCTCTTGGAGCAAACAAAACAGAGCAAAACAGACAGCATTTTGACATGTAATGGCAAAAAGCTTTTACAAAACTCCTCGGGTTACATTAATTATGGCTTTACTTTGTTGCTTGTGCAACAGAGCCACACTATGGCACATGTTTGCTTTTCCAGACAACTGACTGGAATGAAACCATTGCTAATTAATGCTATTAGTTCCACCTGTGCTCCTCCAGCCATGAAAACACAGAAAGGGTCTAAAACACAGACACAGCGGTGAGAGAGGCTAGAAACTTATTTATAGAGCACATTTAAAACCAACAAAATGTTCACAAAAGTAAGCATTGATCCTTTTTAACCCAAGTAAATGCCCACAATGTAAAAATGTCAGCATAAAAGTACATAAGCATTCAAAACACAGTGAAAGTTAAAGTGTTCATTATGGAGAACGGCCCATTTCACAAAGTGTAAGCAAGGCACAAAGTATAAGTATACTGTGGGGTTAGGGTAATCTGTAATATTACTTCATAAAACTTTAATGATTAATAATAGTTGGCTATATTTTGCATTCATAATTTTAATTATGTAGTCTATAATAGAGTCTTTGTTACATGTATCTCAAAACTGTACTCAGCAAACTAGTCTTTTTATTAAAAGCTTGTCCAGATGTACTATTGCATACATCAGAAAGATGTACTAAAAGTACCAAGAACACATTTTATGTAGATGGTGCCATTTTTAAATTTCAAATATGTTAGGGGATGATAACTATTTGTGTTGATGTTATGTAGCCTAATGATGCATCACTGGTTTGGTGTGTCTATTTAAATGTGGAGCATCTTGCTGGGTATCTTGTCTCATCTCATCTTAACTTAGAATTTTATGTCATCAGTTCATTTGTTTTTTTATATATATATTTCTACAAAAATCTGATTTTCTACTGTCCTGTGCAGCAGTCTTGAGCCTCCCCTCTTTTCTTTATATTTTGCTAGGAAAGAGGGAAATAGGTGCAGCGATTTACTGAATCATGTGCAAACATAAATTGAAATACAGTATATAAGGCAAAAACAGAGTTTGTACAATTCCAACGAGCTTGAAAGTCAATATTTGGTATGACCACCTTTATTCTTCAACACAGTCTGAACTCTCTTAGACAAGCTTTCTTGTAATTTCTTTAAGTAGTCTTCAGGAATAGTTCTCCACACTTCTTGAAGGACATTCAAAGCTCTTCTTTGGATGTTGGCTGCCTTTTTTTCCCCCTGTTCTCTGTCAAGATGATCCCACACTGCTTCAATAATGTTGATGTCAGGGCTCTGGGGAGACCAGTCCATAACTGATAGTGTTCCATTTTGTGTTTTTTCTTTCTATCTAGGTATGCTTTTAATGTATTGGCAGTGTGTTTAGGATCATTGTCATGCTGAAAAATGAACACGTTGCCAGTCAGACACTTTCCAGATGGTACTGCAGGGTGGATCAAAATCTGACGGTACTTTTCTGCGTTCATATTTCCATCAATTTTGACACAATCCTCAACACCACTGGCTGAAATGCAGCCCCAAACCATGACAGAGCCTTCACTGTGTTTTACAGATGGCTGTAGACACTGTTGTACCTCTCTCCTGACCTCCTCCGTACATATTGATGACACTTTGAACCAAAAATTTCAAATTTGGATTCATCACTCCATTTTCAGTCCAGTTCTTCTATAATTTGGTATACCTCAGCTTTTTCTCCCTGTTTCCCTTCCTTAAGAATGGCTTCTTGACAGCCACACTCTCACTGAGACTATTTCTGATGAGGCTTCAGTGAACAGTAGATGGATCAACTCAAGGGCCAGATGTATTTCTCAGGTCCTGTGTCAGGTCTTAGCTGAATTTTTTTTTCCAATTTCTTAAGGAAATGACTTTCAGATACTGTTTATCCGCTGTATGTAGTTTTTTTTTTAGGTCCACCACTTCTTTTGTCCTCCACTTGTCCAGTTTCCTCAATTTTTTAAGGACACACTGCACACCATGCAGAATATTCCAAGTTTTCAGCTAATTGCTCCTTGGGAATCACCTTGTTGGTGCAAAACTACTATTTTATACTTGTCAAACTGTGTTATCTTTGGCATTTTTCATAGAGTCATAGAAATGGAAACAAATTATGTTTTTGCAACAGGCTGCTAGTAACAAAGTGCCTAAAGATACAATTTAAAATGGATTCTTTGCTAAGTTGTCTGTTATGTGTAGAAAGAACACTGGTTCATCCCTTGAGTTAGGTGCCTTTTTTTATGCTTGAATGATTCATAGGTCAGTGTTAAGTGACTTAATAAAAGAATTAAAAAAAAAAACATTCTTCTGCAAATGGTCAGATACAAGGACTGGACTGAAAATGAGTGAAAAAGCAGCCAATGTCCAAAGAAAAACTTTGAAAGACCTTCAGAAAGCCTGGAGAACTATTGCTCAAGACAACTTCAATATAATTACAAGAAAGTCTGGCTCCTTGGAAGCAAAATATAAAGAAAAGAGGAGTGGCTCAAGACTTTTGCACATTACTGTATTTTGTAGCCTACTAGTAACTGAACATACTAAATGTGGTGGAGTACAAATATTTTTCTGGCTATGAGTATAAAATTTAAATACGAACCACACTTAGTACGTATGTAAACAGTGCTTGAGTAAATTGATTTAATTACCCACCACTTGTATACACCAGTGTAGGGGGAATAGCATCACATGTGGCACATTGTAGCACTTGATGGCTAATTAAACAGCATCCATTTCAGTAACTTCACCAAGCTGGCAGGTGTGGCCCTGTACCTTCGCACAGGTGATACGCAGGGAGGGTACGCCACCCAGTGTTAGCTGTATAGACGTGTGCGTCATATTCACTGTAGCTGCTGCAGAAGCAGCTTAACAATACAGCAAGAGCGCGCTTCACGCACACACAGTTCAGACCTTCCGGATGCGCGCTCGGGAAAAGCAAAGCTGCCGAGCGCGCGCTGGGAAACAAGTTTGATCATCAGTCACTCACCGACAGCTTTAGCTCTACCCTTCAAGTGGCTGCTAATGGGGTGCTTTCGTGCGCGTTCACGCCCCAGGTCTGGAGATGTCGGTGCCGTCTCCGCGCTCCTGGTGGAGGAGAGTAAACTGTTTTGTCTCCTTACAGGAATCGACTAAAAGGACAAAAATGTACAGGTAAGTCACAGGAAAAAGAGAATTTGCTTGCTTGTTTTAGATCAAAAACTGGTCTAGGTTTTAAAGCATAACTTTACAAGTGTTTACTAAGTTTTCGCCGAATTTTGATAACCTTGGAAACTCGATGTTTCTATTTTTGAAACACACCAGAGTGGTAAAACTTTACCGTTATTTGTTTGTTAACTGAGAGCGCGTGTAGGTGTGTGTTTGCATTGAGCTGTTGTTCAAGAAAAGATGATAAGAATATGAAGGGGGAAACTGTTGCACAATTGTTCAGGCAGAGCACGCACTCAAAACGAGAGCCAAACTCACATTTGTAGGGGTTGATGTTTAGTTGTATTGTAGCTCTTAGTTGTTCTAATGAAGTCCTTGTTTGTGTGTATCAGTTTAGATAGACTATATGTATGTTTTTAGTTTAGTTGCTCTTCTTTCTTCCTCTTGGGAAGCTGCAAACAATGGCCCTTGCAGGGTTACATCCTATAAAGTACTGACTGAGACATTAAAAAACAGGCCAAATATACCAAAGGAAACCAACAAAATATATTCAGATTGCGCCTCAGTATAGAAAAACTGTATTACCTGTAGAAGTTCTTCACTCTCAATTTTACTTAAGAGAAAAAAAAAAAAATAATAATAATAATAATAATAGAGAACTACTTCAAGTACAGTTTTTAACTTTGCTTGTTTTCTGGTTTTGTCTGACCTCTAAATTAGTTACTATAGCTGTCAGATACTTGCACTGAAGTTTAGTGAAATGCTGTGATGCTGCTCTTATTAACACAGATTGTACTGAGGAATCTGGGAGCGACTCTGTGGAGATTTTCCGTACCCTAAAATACCTCTAATCTGTTTACCTCTATTTCTCTTTTAGTAGAGGGCTTTACTGATTTTTCAGAAACCACCGGCCTGTGAAAAGACAAGGACTCTCTGAAAAGCTCTCAGGCAGGTGAAAGCCCTGTATGACACAGTGAGTGTAACACAAATTAATCTGATTAAAGAATTACAGCATTCCATGCCACAAACTCATATAATCATCCAGGCAAATATGCAGGTTTACAATGTTGTAATGTTGAAAGTTCAGCAGCCCTGCCCGGTAAAATGAGTTTCTAGCTGTTTGCAAAACTAAATTACTGCTTTGTAAGTGACCTTACCAATAACAAATCAATTGTACTGCACCTAGAGGCCTGCATTATTATCTAGTGACAGCTTCGCTATAGAGAGTTTGCACACACATTAGTGACCAGGTATGGCAGGGCAAGTTAATGAGTGACTAGACTGGGCAGAGGGCAGATGTACTTTATCCTTTGATAGGCTAAATGTCATCGAAATTAAACTGTAGATGATCCAAAAATACGTCTTCAGGCAGGACTGAAAACAGACGGTAAGTAGAGGTTTGAATTCATGAGTTTCTTTTTTATTTAGACTGTGGGCTTAGAGGCGTGTGTATATACATATATACATTGATGAAACTGTTAATCAAAGTGAGTCTTAACAGGATTTTCCCACACAATATTTTAAGCCGTTGACTTTGTGACTTGTTACTGAAGTTGTTGACCCACTCTTACCCACAAGACTCTGTACATTGAACAGTCTGTTTTCATTATGCTAAATACTGTATGAAGTGCAAAAAAAAAGGGTAAGTGCACTTTGTGTGCTTAGATAAGGTTCACTTTTATGTGTGCATTGTAGGTGTGCCATATTTAGAAATTGTATTCTCCCCTTTGTATTGACTGTATTCTCCTCTCTGGCAGGCCTAAATTGTGCCTCAACAAAAGTGAAATTTCCTGGAGAAATATCCACAAGTGTTGTGATAATGTCTCTCTTCTGTGTTGACACCCAGTCACACTGAACCTACCAATTATTCTCTCTGCAACAGATGAGCACCCATCTGTAATTGAGCTCGGACAATCAGCTGATCCTGATTGGACTTTTTCCCCCTCGACGAGTTGCCGTCTGCAGCCGCTGTGGGAGCCAGAGTCACCATGGAGACGGTGGTGATTGTGGCAATCGGAGTGTTGGCCACCATTTTCCTGGCCTCCTTCATTGCCCTGGTGGTGGTGTGCAGACACCGCTACTGCCACCCGCACGACCTGCTACACCACTTCGACTCCAAGTCAGTGAATCAGTACAAAGCCTCTAAATCTATAAGACATGAGTTTCATCCAGTTTACTTCAGGGTCACAAAACTTCTACCTCAATTTAAGTTTTTTGAAGTTACAGAAATGTCTTTAATATTATTTGAACTGACTATATAAATTCAACTGGCATTTTTTATGTATGTCTACAACAGCAATGCCAAAAAAATCCTCCTTTTATTAAATTAGTATGCATCCTATTTATTCACTTTGTCTTTGGACTTACACTCACTGGACACTTTATTAGGTACAGCTTCCTAGTATTGGATTGGACCCCCTTTTGCCATCAGAACTGCCTTAATTCTATGTGGCACAGATTCAACAAGGTGATGGAAACATTCCTCAGAGATTTTGGTCCATATTGACATGATAGCAGCACACAGTTGCTGCAGATTTTTCAGCTGCACATCCATGATGTGAATCTCCCATTCCACCACATCCCAAAGGTGCTCTATTGGACTGAGATCTGGTGACTGTGGAGGCCATTTGAGTCCAGTGAACTTACTGTCATGTTCAAGAAACCAGTTTGAGATGATTTGAGTTTTGTGACATGGTGTGTTGCCCTGCTAGAAGCAGCCTTCAGAAGATGGGTACACTGGACATGGTCAGCAACACTACTCAGGTAGGCTGTGGTGTTTAAACAATCCTCAGTCGGTACTAAGGGGCCCAAAGTGAGCCAAGAAAAAAAGCCCTCACACCATTACACCACCACCAGCAGCCTGAACTGTTTATACAAAGCAGGATGGATCCATGCTTTCATGTTGTTTATGCCAAGTTCTGACCCTACCATCCCAATGTCACAGCAGACTCATCAGACCAGGCAACATTTTTCCAATCTTCTATTGTCCAATTTTGATGAGTCCATGTGAACTGTAGACTCAGTTTCCTGTTCTTAGCTGACAGGAGTGGCACCCGGTGGGGTCTTCTGCTACTGTACCCCACCTGCTTCAAGGTTTGATGTGTTGTGTGTTCAGAGATGCTCTTCTGAATACTTTGCTTGTAACAAGTGGTTATTTGAGTTAGCTCAAAGCAGTCTGGTCATTCTCCTCTGACCTCTGCCATCAACAAAGCATTTTCACCCAGAGAACTGCCGCTCACTGGATATTTTTCTCTTTTTCAAACCTTTCTCTGGTAACCCTAGAGATGGTTGTGTGGGAGATCCCAGCAGATTAGCAGTTTCTGAAATACTCAGACCAGCCCGTCTGACGCCAACAACCCAAGTCACTTAAATCACCTTTCTTCCCCATTCTGATGCTCGGTTTGAACTTCAGCATGTTGCCTTGACCATGTCTGTGTGCCTAAATAACTAAATTGCTGCCATGTGATTGGCTGATTAGCTATTTGCTTTAATGAGCGGTTGAACAGATGTACATAACAAAGTGGCCGGTGAGTGTTAATCAGGCCTTTCATAATAATAGTCCAGGCATTTAGGTATATCATTTTGCCTTGATTAAAAAATTACAACATGATAATATAACATGATTTAAATGAAAAACAGTCTACTACAATTTAATCATTGCATTCAGATTAAATAAGATTACAAGAGTGAGAAGACTATATTTTAAGTCACATGGTTTGTGTCTGTTCAGCATTTACTCATTGTTTGATTTTAAAAATGTCAGCAGGCCTAAAGGCAGTTTTTTTTTTTTTTTTTTTTTTTTTTTGGGGGTTTTTTTTTTTTTCAAAAAAAATTTAAAAATT
>VUQI01010185.1:31138-47745 GCA_015106735.1 Paratilapia polleni
TTATATAATTTATTTTTTTTTTTTTTTTTTTTTGTTGTTTTTTAGTTTTTTTTTTTTTTTTTTTTTTTTGGTGTCTGGGAGTTTTGATCTATTGCAAAAAAAATTCACAAATAGTTGTTTTTGCTTTCTCAAATCATCCCCAACTTGCAGTTATCCTCTGCTGGGTAATGAGTCTTTATTCAGCTTCCTCTTCATTCTCTGTTGTTTCACAGACCCACAGTGGATCTGATCGGAGCCATGGAGACCCAGAGTGAACCATCGGAGCTGGAGCTGGATGATGTAGTCATCACTAACCCTCATATCGAAGCCATCTTGGAGAATGAGGACTGGATAGAGGACGCCTCGTACGTCTTATGGGTGACATTTTGGAATTACATGAATTTAGAGTTTGTGTGCATCTACTGTTTTCTGTCAGTGATGGTAAATAATTCCTTGATTCATTTTTTTTTTCCTCCAACAGTGGTTTGGTGTCTCACTGCATTTCTATCCTGAAGGTAACAGAAATACTTAATTACTGCTTTAGCTCTAGCTCTAATTTATATTTCCATGGTTGACTGTAGAAGAGGGAGACATCCCACTTTCTCACTTTCATTGTTTCAGGTTGATTTTCTTACTAAAGTCTTTGAAGGTTTTCTGAATAGAGAAGATCTCAGTTGATTAAAATACACTTTGCTACATGTTATTAACTTGACTGACTGCTACTAATACAGTTACTTCCATGTACAGATCTGCCACACTTTGACTGAAAAGCTGGTTGCGATGACGATGGGCTCAGGGGCAAAAGTTAAAGCACCAGCCAGCCTGAGTGATATTATCACCGTGGCCAAGCGGATCAGCCCGAGGTAACATCACAAATACCACTCTTTATAGCTTTATATTATCACATTACCAACATAGACTGACCGGCTTCTTTGCTGCTCGTCTCACAGGGTGGATGACGTAGTCAGATCTATGTACCCTCCTCTGGATCCAATCCTCCTGGACGCCAGGTAATCACATCTATTTTTCCAGAGAGGCATGACTTTGATAGTTTAATGCAAGACTTTCAGCTTCACTGACTGATTAGGTGCCTGAAAAAGCCAGAGAGGAGTGACCACACGACTTGATTTATCTGTAATAATTTTGAAGATATCCAAAGAGATGATAGAGGTTGAAATACAAATGCTCAAGTGTCACAGCAAATTGATGTTACCAGGAAAACATTAGGCCTCAAAGATGGGTGTTTTTCATAACTTTCAGATCTTTCATAACCCAAACTGAATTGAAACTTAATGCAATCCTTCATATGCTGTGGAACTTTTATGCCTTGTCAGCCCAACATACAGCTGTTGTTTTGGAAATAAATAAATGCTTTTCATCCATCAGCAGCTAGTTGACTTGAATATGTTTGTTTTATTTATTCTCAGGGCCACTGCTCTCCTCCTGTCAGTTAGCCACCTGGTGCTGGTCACCCGCAACGCCTGTCACATGTCCGGCAGTATGGACTGGATTGACCAGTCACTCCACGCGGCAGAAGATCACATGGTGGTTTTGCGAGAGGCAGCGCTGGCTTCTGAACCAGAACGATGCATACCTGGAGCTGATGCTCAGAGAGAACAGGCCATCTAAAGCAAAACACACACAAACAGCAGCAGCAGGACAGCAAAGTTCTTTTTTTTTTTATCATTTAAAGGCTTCGTCTCAAAAGTCTGTACTCAATTTATATCATCAGGCACATTTTCTGACACATGGTATTACAATACCCAAACTCATCCATTCCAAATAACAAAGTACCCTTTAGTAAACAGGCTGTGCTGGTGGATGTAGGGACAGTGATTTTCACGTCGCGTGAGTTCAAAATCAGGCGTAGTGAAACTTCACTACACCTGCATAGTGATATTTTCAAAGTAGATCTCTCAGGCATTTTTATGTAACCCTACAGCAGATGTTTTTTACAGCAAAAGGTCTTTGGAAATTTCTTTGAGTGTGCCATCACTGACCAGTGGGTCTAAATCCAGTCTAACCAGCCCTGCATAGTCACATGGAGGCTTAGTCAGCTAATCCATTCTGGGGAAAATAACACCCATTAGTCAGTGAACCCAAAGGGGCTCAATGGATGAATGGAAGACTACCCCGAGAGAGTTCCAATTTTGGAGGTCATCTTGACTTGTGGATGTTTAAAAAAAAATTTTAAAAATCCCTCAGACACTCTTGTGTAACTACTCAGATACACTGTTAAAAATCACCAGCCTGTGAATGTTCTAAGATCAGCAGCAAAGATGTTAGATATTTTAACCAGAGAAGAAAAGATTTTTCTACTTGTGTGATGCCATCTAGTGTATCTTTCTCTTGAAAGTTTTTAACCACACTAGCAAATTGATTCAGATATCGCATTGTTGGTAAGAGTAAGCCCCCAGTAGATTGATTGGCACAAAGTTATGTACAGACATTCAGGGTTCCTAGAAGAACCCCAAACAATGTTGTAATCCTCTTGACTTCTTTGGAGGTGTCTCAATAACTTGGATTACGATGAAAGTTGGTACAAGATGATAATCAAGCATCAAGCACAGGCCAATAAGTCAAGCACAGCCAGCCGTCTGGTACATCAGCTGATAACAGTTGATCTCAGTATCTGGCATAGGACATGCTATTTAAGCTGCTTTGTCCTTGTTACAGTTGTTGCACATGTGCAAGCCACTTCACAACCCACCCCACCCCAGCTCCTCCTTTCATCCTGTGTCAGATTTAATGCCACGTCTGTCATTAAGGACTCCTGTTCTGTGGTGGTGTCTTGGTACTGTTCTCCCCATGTGCATTTGTGCGTTTAAAGAAAAGAGCCATACTTTGAAATATAAATTACAGCAGATGGAAAAAAATCTCTTAGCGGCACTGACAGAAATATCCAAATTAATGTCTAAATCAGTGTTTCATCTGGCAGGTCAAAATTTTAATCTGTGTGATGCTTTGGTTTATAACTAAATTCCTGCAGATGATACTCCAGCTGTACTGTGTTCAGTGCTAATTAGCACATGTTAGCATGCTAACATGCATGCTAAATATCAACATACTGTTGTGAGCATTTCCGCAGCACAGATATAGACTTTGTCAGAGCTAGACAGTGAGTCAAGAAATGCTGACAGCAAAATGTTAAATAAAAAAAAAATTAAAAAGGAGAAACCTCTGGTGTCAGATTCAGCCATAGCAAGATAAATATCAGCATGCTAGCACTGTTAATATAGTAATGCTAGCATCTTCCCGAGCTTGGTTGTAGACTTTTTGTTGGTGTATTTTTTTTTTTTTTTAATGTCAGAGGCAGACAATGAGCCAACATGAGAGCAATATCTTAAAAACAAATAACTAAAAATTGCTGTGAAATTCCCCTGTAGCATCCGTTTCTATTTTCATGCTACTACAAAAAAGAAAAATACACAAATATTAAAATAGACCAACACATTTACATCAGCATTTGTTAAGTGGTACATGTGTTACATAAATTACTTTTCCTTTCAGAAATATTGGGCTTCCACACACCATTGAGAAATACAGTATGTCTTTGTGTACTGCTGTGTTATGAGGATGTTTGGAACAGTGTGTTGATTGAGGTGAAACAGAATTAGCGTGTTGCTTTGAGCTGGAGGGATGTTATTGGAGCATGTCTACCTGTCTCTTCATGCATAGCTAATAGTGAATCCCCAAGGAGCCTTAATAAGGCATCGCTCCCAGCCACAATGAGCACGTTGGCCACAGCTACAATACACATGGCACAAAGCTTTGTGCACACAAGGCTTCCAGACAAATGAACACATCAGTATGACACATGATTGTAAAGTACACGTCATAGATTACAATGTCATACACTCTTATTTTAAGATTCTTGTGACAGTCGTTAAGTAGGGAAGGGGAATCGAAATTCAGGAAAAACTGCAGCTCTAAGAACACACGTTTTGATGGAAAGATATCGATCAAGGAGGAAACATTTAGGAAGTGGTTAGCCTTCTGGGTTTTTTTCTTTTTTTTTGTCTGTTTACATTGTTTATTAGTATTGATCTTTTTTGTAAGCACTCCTTTGTTTTCTTATTATTTTCCAGTGTTTGTTACTGATGTCCTTATTTTACTCCCACATAACCTTTTTTTTTAATTTTTCACTGATTTGTACAGATAGTAAAATTTTTCTTTTTTTTCTCTTTTTTTTTCTCTTTTGCTCTGAACCATTTGGTAGCTACAAAGAAATCCATGTCCAATAAAAAGTCCACACATGTATACTAATTTGACATAAATAAAAGTGATCTTTGTGTAGTTTTTATTACGTTGTGCGCAGTCCTTTGTGCAGAAACATGGTGCTTATATCCCCTGTGCCATCTTCCTTTCACAGCAGAGTAGGAAGTCTCTGCTGCCGGAGCATCAGTCAGCCTCCACTTTATCTCATTGTCTAGCAAAACAGCCCTTTGCTTTTCTTCAGATCAATTTGCTTCCAGATTGGGAGGGAGCCATATTCATCTCTCTTCATTTCCAAAATAGTCTGAAACATAATTGAAGTGATTTATTTATGGAGGAGACAATGTAGAAATCAATTTTTAAATCCAATACAAATGTGAACATTAAAGTTCTGGCAAAACTTCCTCTCTGTATTCATCATTATCTTATAAACAGAGCATCTTCTGTATTTTCATTTGGAAAATCTGGTGGACACTGAAGCCTGCTGGTTGGAGAACATCACTGCACGCTGGTGCCACTCCATTTAGTTTTACCTGAAAGTCCTGGTCAGACAGGTAGACCTCCAGGTGATGGGGGTCCACTCCTTCAGGAAGGGGGCTCCGCAGCAGCTCCTCCAGAGGGTACTGGGTCTTCATGAGCTGGGCCAGGGCGTCCTGCACCAAGGTCAGCTTCGCTCGCCCTGTATCACCCTGAAACACACCCAGGGAGTGAGGTGTGGCAAGGGGGGGACACTTTCAGATATCAGAGGTTCTCCATCAAAAGTTTTAAAACAACAAATGCTGCTTTTGCAGCTATTATCTAAATTCTTAAATACTGTTTAAAGCACAATTACACTCACTTTTTCAGAGATGAAGTAATTTTGAGATCTGTTGTGCATTCAAATGAAGAATTACTTTTTAAAAAGCAAAAAAATACAATTGATGAGGCTATAAAGTAGGAGTGAAAGAAGGAAATCATTGCAGGTTTAGAAAAAAGACTAAATATATAATTATATATCAAAACATATCAACCATAGGTTAGAATATTTTAAACACAATTTCCCCCTCACCAATAGAAACATGACAGAAGCAGAAGATTTTTTTTTAACTTCAGTAGTGATTCTTTTTTACCCCCAGATATCAGTATGAATTATGAATTTATACAACCCTTCTATCTTTTGTGGTGAATATAATTATCCCCACCACACACACACATAGCATTGTGATCTCGGTTAGCAGCTGCACAGCCTCTCCTTTGGCACACTGCAGGCAGGTGGTTGATAACAGTGGAGGAGACAGAAGTATTAGGATTTGTTTTTCATATTTACAAGTGTTGCTGCTGGCTGGCTAACTTATCTTAGATGTTGCCAGGCCTTGTTGTTTTTAGTCAGCTTCTGTAACAGTTAAGATGTACATGATTCCTAAAAACAAATGTTTCTGAATGTGCACAAAGTGGGCGGAAATCTTGCAGAAATAAGATCCAGAAGTTGTTAAATTAAATTATAACTGGCATTAATAGGTGCCACATTTACATTTAAGCATATTAACTTCCCAACAAAAGACACAAAAGTAGCCTGATATCAAGGAGAGCCTTTAACTCATTGCACTCTGATTCTCATATCTAGAACCAGGCAAACACTAAAGACAACAGAAGAGTAAAAACAGGGATAATATTTAAATGAGAAAAGAGAAATAAGAATATTTATTTGAAAGCAAGACTGAATGTCCGAGAGCCTCAAGCCTGCATTTTATTGTAGTAAATGTTCAACTGTTACCTGATTCATGTTTTCCTTGACATAAAGAAATGATGGAGAATAGGTACACATTGGTGCACACCCCCTATTCAGTGTGTCCCCTGCACCAATGCATCTAACCTTTTATGTGAAGCTTTAAATCACACTACTCTTCCACGGCTCTTTTTGTGTCTCACATATATACAACAGGCCTACACAGCACACTACACAGCTCATTTCTGGATACATGTGTTCATACCTGTGTGTGTGGTTCAAGGCTTTTTTCCCAGCAGGGGAAGACATTAGTGAAGGTGAGAGGTTCGGCTCCCTCAAAGATGAGATATGCCTGTGGCGGCCTTCTCGGGTTTATCTCTGGGATACACAGCAAAGCAACACATTTTTAAACTCATCAAGCATCTCCAGTACCTTTACTTCCAGGCACTTCTTCATGAAACCACCTCCTCTCCCTCCACCCCCACTACCTTTGCAGTACTGCAGCGCAGTCTGCATGGCACACTTTCTCTCATGATGCCAGAGGCTCCAGGCTGAAGCTGAGCTCTCTGTCTGCTCAGGCTGACCTCTCTGCCACAAGTAGACCTCCAAACGGTTGTCAAGCAGGAACAAGGCTGGCAGGCAGATGACAAAGAGGAAAAATGTGCAATAAAGTGAAATTAGATTGTGTTTGACTTTGATGTTCCCAGGACTGTTATGTGGGCAAAGTTAGACAATAGATAAGTAAGGGAAGTCATTTTCTGACCAAAAGGTAATCAAATGTTTTACATTTTAAATATTTATTTTGCTCATTTTTTATTTTATTATATAAAGCAAATTTTCTAATGACAGTAACATTTGTGGTGAAAATATGACAAATAAACAGCCTCCAGTCTATGAAACTGCTTTTACAAGCTTTTTTAAAAAAGCCACCTTAAAGAAATTCTGAAATAGTTTATTATTTTAGAAGTCTGTAAGTTTTGTATGAAATGTCAAAAAGGAGAATTGGAAAGTAGAGTTGAATATAAGAGCAAAACCAAAAAAATGTAGTTTGTTTTGTGTCTGCTTTCACCTGGTTGTGGTACAGCATATAGGCTCTCCTGGACGAAAGGCATTGCCATCACAAGCCCCGGCATCCGCGTTGAACTCTGGACCTCCTCAGCCTGGAAACTCGCAGAGGAGGCACTCAGATGGAAGAGGCGCGGTGTGAAGTTATACTTTCCCGGATCTGTCATTACAAAAATGCTGCTTCTTAATATGATTTAAAGGCTTACAACGCAGAGAAAACCACAGTGTATGTTGTGTTGCACCTTGCAGCATGCAGTCATAGGCCTTCCTGTCCATTTGTCCCAGTGCTGTCCAGAAGTCTGCTGGCTCTGAACCTTCCTCTACTACCTGTACCTTCACAGGGCTGCTTTTGCTGAGACCCAGCTCTGATGGACACCTAAAACACACACACAAAAACATTATCAAGCTAAAAAATATATATACATATACTGTAGTTTTGTTTTTTTTTTAAAGCACAGTTAGGACACGTTACTTACATTTGAGTGAGGACCTCCACCACCCTCTTGCTGACTTCCCTGGTGCTGCTGTGAGCCTTACATCCAGTCCAGAGATACAGCACCCCCTGCTGGCTATTTACTAGGACAACACAGCCTCTGGACCTCAGACCGGCACAGCAGCAATCCACCTCTAACAGAAAACCCTCCTCTGGGAGCTCCCCTCGCACACAAAACAGACGCCAACCTGCTGCAAAGAGAAAGACTTGTTTACATTGGATAAAAACAAGAGGAGAAACTGGACTGAAAACCAAACTGATTTTACTGAACCTGAATTAGTGGAAGCTTCCTCTCGCTTTCCCTTGTGAATGATCAAGCCTCCCTTGAAAACCTGCAGGAAACAGGGGGGTTCTTTTCCCTGAGGCACAACCACCTTCAAAAAAAAGGTTGGAAACATTTTCATAGTGCTGAAAATATCACCGCATAGTACTGGCTTTTGAAACTCTGTGCTAGAAAAAAAAACCTTTTTCCCTGGATCCTGTTTGTGTAGTGATTTAGCTGCTCAGTAAACAGCTGGCATTACATAGTTGGGGTGGGACTTTTTTCATTACTCTTAAACCACTTTAAGCTTCATTTCAATCTCAGTTTAAGCCTAACATTGATTGCTGTCCTGGTGCTGGTGCATTTCCACTAGACTGGCACCACAAAATTGCTGGGCCCAGAGTTTGAACCACTAATGCAGGTGGCTATGGAAGGAGCTACCATAAGAAATTCACAAGCCCACAGAATTTACCCCAGCTTCTCCTGGTAACACTACATAATAAGCTGTTCTCAAATGGGTCAAAATATGGGCTGGTTCTCAAAAGGTACCAAGGCAAAACTAGCCTCATACCAACAACAGCACTGACACTGACACCGTATTGGTGGAAAAGAGGTATACATGATCATATTTCAGTTGACTTTGCCTCGCATGCATATAAGATGAGGAAAAATGATCTCATATAGGGTAAAAAAAAACGTACGTTTTAGTGTGGTTTGCAGAGGTGCGTGGGTTTTTAAACTAGATATTTTACGCTGAAATCTGTTCAAAGTTTACTACAATTGTAACCAACCATATGCCTCTATTTATTGAAATATACTTTATTAAACATTAAGATGTTTCAGGAGCTCTCGCTGGGTTTTTTGTTGTTGTTGGTAGGGTTTGAATCTGAATAAGCCATTTAGGCTTATTTTCTTCTCCAACACTGCTTCTTTGCATTATAATAAAGAATACTTGTAATAAAAGAAAAGAGTTTAAGTATTTATTGCACTGCACACACTTTTGCTTCTGCTCTTGTTTTTCTTAATTCACTTGGGTATACTTGTACAATAAAATGTTTTTATTAACTGAAGTGCATGCATTCTTTTTCTCTATTTTATTGTGCTTGTATTATGCACAATCCGTGAGGAAAATAACTTAAGCCTTTCACACTCTCACTTTGATATCTCCATCAGAAATGCAGTGAAAGAAAAGCTGAAAGTTTTACAAAACAAGTTCCCAATACTATACACTTGAGTGAAAGTTGTTTTAGTATTTACTGTTAACAGTGCTACATTAAATCGTAGTCATGTATATGAGAAGATGATCTAATATGATTGCCATAAGCTTACCTGTGACTCTTCATGGTTGCTCATCCCGATGGACAGGAAGGCAGCAGTGTCCCGTCCACTGACACTGGAGTGCCGGCCTCGCCACAAGAAGAAGGCAGTTCTTTCCTTCGGTACAGGATCCCTTACACACTCATCTGAGCAGTCTGTGTTATCTGTAACAGAGAGAGAGTTTAAACCATCAAACTGCAAAAAGAAAACTCACCAATCAAAATTTTATCAAAGAATAAAAAGTACAATCTAGTTAAGTTCATAATAAAAAATAAATAAAAAAACAAAAATAGTTTACTGACCAACAGTATTGATGCTGTACTTCCAGCGGATGACATAGGAGTCTCCTTCATAAAGCTGTCCATTGCTCTCCACTGGGATTTCACTGTCATCAAACTCCTGGACATGCCACGTGTCCAGTGCTACTGTTTTCAGCTCCATCTGACGTCCCTCCTCCAACATGATGACACCATGACCTCTCTGGACATCTACCCCAGCCAGCACAGTATGAACCAAACTGTCACCTTCCGAGGACTGACCCGACACTAGAGCTTTGGCATCACAGGGACTCAGGAGGTCTGATGAAGGGGAGTGCGGCTGGGATGACTGGACTGGGATGGACTATGGAGAAGGACAGCAGCCACAGATTTTCAGTAGGTTCAAAATTTTAAAAAAAGTGATTTTGTATTATTCTGGGTTTTTTGGAGATTGAATTGTTGGCTGCTTTCTCTGTATGTTTCTTGCACGTAGAATCAGAAATGATATAATCATGAAGAGAGATGACTTTGTTAGTAGTGACAACTCTCTTGCTTAATCAGAAATTAGGACTAAGCGGTTATGGCAAGCCCTTTTATTATTTAATCAGAAGGGCTCACTTGTAGCAATTTTGTTTTCACTATTAGAACTGTTAATTTAAGATAACTGTAGAACTGTAGAACGAATTAGGCGTGCCACAATATACATTTTCATACAAAAAACTGCATTTTTACTATTTAATTTAACACATAACAGTAATTCCTTTTTCACTGATAGCAACAGCAGTTTGTGATATTTACAATTGTATTTCAACATGCTAAAAAAGACTGCGACAAGTGGAACAAAGCAATTCCAATATCTCACCCTCATTCGCAAATTCATTTTGCATCACTGAAGTTATGTACAGTGACATTTTGAATAGTCCTTTCCTAACTTTGATTAGTCAGAATTGAATTTTAGGTACCTAGAATTCAGTTTGCGATATCTACAATGACTAACATTGTGACTCATTAAAATTCCAAGTTGCAATTCTATAAATGACTTCTTACAAACCTGAAGTCAAAATTGAATCTTAGATATCTGAAGTTGAGTTTGAATAGAAGTCACTAGTAGAGGTTTACTAGTTATAAATAAGACACAGATATTTTCAGTGGATATTTCCAATAATAAAAATTCCATGCATCCATCTTCTTCCGCTTATCCAATTCAAGGTCACGGCTGGGCTGGAGCCCATCCCAGCTGTAGCAGGGCGAGAGGCGGGCTACACCCTGGATAGATCGCCAATCTATCACAGGGCTAACACAAAGAGACACACAACTATTCACGCTCACATTCACACCTACGGACAATTTAGAATCACCAGTTAAACTAAAATCCATGTCTTTGGACTGTGGGAGGAAGCCGGAGTACCCAGAGAGAACCCACTCAGGCACAGGGAGAAAATGCAAACTCCACAGAGAAAGACCCAGCCAGCCAGTGGATTTCAACCCAGAACCTTTTTTGCTGTGAGGTGATGCTGCTAAACACCACACCATCATGCTAACAATAACAAAAACTGTTTAATTTTTAGGAGTGACAAATGATGTTTCTCTCAAGTTTGAACCTTAGAAAAAAGTAACTGAACCTGATGTACTCTTCAAGTCCAGAATTTTACACAAACAGGATAATAACTGTAAAGACACTGGTTTGCTTATCTGAAAATTGTGTGTGCCGCATCATGACTCTGAACTACTGAACTGTGAGATGAACCTGTGTCTCATCCGTCCATGAAGCTGTTTCCTCTCTGCCTCCAATCCTGCACGTCCAGTCCAGGAACTTCTCCCTGAACAGAGCCGTCTCATTCTTCTCAGAGAGGACGCCGAACAGAGCCCAGCTGGGACGGCCTTCTCCTCGCCTGAGGACAATGTTAGGTCATGAAACCGATACAAGAGCTAACACGGTCATTAAACAAACTGCATCTGGAATAGAAAATAGAGTCCACCTTACTTCAGACTCAAGCTTTACAGATATCCATTCCCAAGAGGCGTAATTACATGCACTATATATACACTTTAAAAGCTTAAACCTCATTAAACAACAAAAAAACTGTTGAAAAAAAATGAAGAAATGAAGCCTTTTAAAGACCTTGTTTAATATTCATCACTTGTAATGTATCTTTTGACTGTGAAGTATGGTACAGTGAGTCAAGAACTTTTCTCTCTGCAACTACTGCTGTAGTTTCTGTCCACTTGCTTGAACTTTTTAACATCTGTCTTTTAGCAGTTGTCAAAATATAGTCTGGACTTATATCACCATGGAGGGATTTTAGAGCATGTCACATGGGCACACTTCTCCATGTGCAGCGTGGAATTACTTTCTACAGTTTGCACTCAATGAGCTTCAGTAGATTTTAGGGGTTTGCTGCATGCACAGTAAATTTAATGTTGTATAAAATGGAAAGACAGATTGGATTATACTGATTAGCAATGCTTCTTTCGTGTGGTGAGTAGTTACTCTGTTGTTTTTATTATGTATAATAAGGTGTATGCTATTGCTTTCATTGCCAGCAGTGACTTACAGCTGAATGCTGGGGTTACACTGAGTGGGATCCAGTGGGTTGACTTGACAGTTGCTGTAGTCATAAGCTCCGACCCACACCTGGTGAGTCAGCTGGAGAGCAACATTTCTCCTCCTGAGGGAAACATCCTGTCCAAGCCACAGATACACCTCACTGCCAAAATCAAACACCAGGGCCTAGACACACATGAGAGACAGACATTGACGGGGTCAGAGATGTGATTAGCTGTTGAAACCTTCGTGAAGTTTTTTCTACAATCTACAACAAAAATGACCAGGTGGCAGAAAATTGAGACTCAAACCTCAGAGGAGGCCAGCAGGGAGATGCTGGGGATGGAGGCCCAGGCCTGTTCATGAGGCACCAGTTTGTTCTCCACCAGCCTGTACACACAGTTGGACTCCACCACACCGCGCTCATAGAGCTCATCCTCCTGTGGTGCACCAGCTTCTGTGGGGCAAAGCAAACCAAAAAAAAAATAATAATAATTAAATTCTCGTTTTATTTTTTAAAGTCATTATTCTTTTTACAGCTTTTCAAAGCACATTGGATTAAAAACAAACAAACAAACAAACAAACAAAAACAATAGCTGAATTACCAAGGCAGAAAGATAGCTGTTCTTTCATTTTGTATTCACACACCAAATGTGTTTTTCTGAGATATCTGCAAAGTACATATTTTACTTCCAACCTCTGTATTGTGTTCTTCCTCCCAGAAGGCTCCAGAAGTCTGCAGACACACTGCTGTCAGAGTTCAGCCCCTCCTCCAGGTGGACAACTTGGGGAGCCAAGCAACCAAGGTCCTTCTGGCTCTGGATGAACAAAGCCAGCTCGGAGGCCTGAAAAAACAAACAAACAAGCTTTTATTCCTGCTATGTTACAAGCATGTGATAATCAGTAGTGACAGAATATAGTATATATAGTAAAAATGTACTGGAATTAGTTTTGTAACAGAAGTTACTCCAGTTAAGAATTTCAGCTATATTACTACTGCAAACACTGCATATATGTTAGACACCCGTGCCTAACCAAACTGAGTATTTCCAGTAGTGAGAACATGGCTGAAGCAGGCTGTCTCCCGCTGTGTGCTACATGTGAAAAGAAACAAATTCAGACAATCTCCCACCCATTTTCAAGACATTTTTCAGAGTTCATGTGTGACAACAGCTATAGTTTTAGACAACATACGGCTGAGCCTTTGGGTGTTTTTTTTTTTTTTTTTTTACAAGTAGTAAAATAAATAAATAAGTAAATAAATATCAGTCACAATTTTTTGTTAAGTTACTGCTATCAAAACGTGTGACACTATCTGAATAGAAATGCACTAACAGCTATAAAATGTCTGTGACAGTGTAGTTTGCAGAGGCATCATAGTGGAAACTCCAGTCCTATCCTCTGAAGAGTTTTGTGTAACACCAGGAATGTTTAAAGTGAATTTGTGAATGCAAATTCATTTCCCACATGGTAGTGGTCAACTGAAACTTTAGACCTCAAGCTGGGAAATACAATCAGAAAGTAGCTGAACTTAATGTAAAAAAAAAAAACCCAAACATACTGTGATATTTAGGTAATCCCTGACTGAACTCTGTGTGTTTAATGCATAATAAAGGACAGTGTGGAGGTGAACCAAGAACATGGTGCATTATAAACTGTTACCAACCTTTATGAGTCCATAATGGTTCATGTATACAACTTACTGCAGGAACTGCTAATAATGCATTTAATGCACAGCATGCTCCTTGGGGCTTCAAGTATAAGATGTCATGCTATTTTATGGTATATGAATTAAATTATTACGACATCATTTCCATTGTAAATTTCTAAAAGGAATATGTTGCAGCATTTAATGGATGGACAGATATTTCCTGGCATTTGGGTGTGTATGTCAAACAATGGGAAAGAATTTTAATCCTTTTTTCATATGTTGTATTACATGTTACACCTCTTCACCCTTGCCCAGTAATTTTATGCTTCATACATGTTACTCATTACATAATAATCTTGTCTTTGGTGATACCTTTGCTTTTTCTTGTCCATTGGCAAACTCTCCATTCCACAGGATGCAATGCTCCGGAGTGACCAGCAGGAAGCAGTCTCCACTGTTCAACGACCGCACTGAAGGCTCAACCAGGCGGACCTGGACATGCCGCCTACCTGTTGTCACAGTCACTGGTTAATATGTACAGCTGACCACAAACAGATCAGACAGATGAACCAAACCTTTCCTGACCTTTGATGTGAATTAGCATCACGCTGCTGTAGGGACGGCATGACTTAGGTGTCTCAGCATCTGTGGAAGAATCTTCTGATCTTAAGGGAGGTGAATCTGCTATATATGAGTTCTTAGACTCTGTAGAGAGAAAAAAACACAATATCAGGCAGCTGAGCAACAAAAAAAGAAGGCAAAGTAAAAAGAAAAGGAAAGAAACAACACAAATCAGCTCACTTTTCTCTGCTTGGATCCTCTCCTCAGCCGATGAATTGAATCTCTCACCCATGAAGTCCTGCCTGATGTCTTCTCTGGCTGCGAGAGCCCTCAGAGGGTTTCTGGAGCCTTGGGTCCGACGGGATGGACGTACCGACCGCCTGTGCTCTGCTACTGCTGAGGTCAGTCTGCAAACACAGACAGAGCTACTGAAGATATCAACTACTGTGTGTGTGTGTGTGTGTGTGTGTGTGTGTGTGAACATTAACTATAGATTCATTTTGAACACAGCATATGTATAAAGCTGCTCAGAGGAAGACTTTAATCTTAATTGTATCAAAATTCAAAGAATTAAATAAACTGGATCTTATTGTTTAAATTAAGAAAGAGCAGCACGAATATGTTTCAGTGCCAAGACTTGGTCTCAGCTCACAGATTATTTACAAAGGTTTCTTGAAGGTTTCCTAACACAATGTAGAGTCACCAGTAGATGTCTCTGTATCTCTACATATTATACAAATGTAATAACTGGCTCCAAATGCAATGATTATTGCAATACTGCCCACTCACTTGTAGGGAAAATGTATTAAGATTAAGACATTTGCAGTAAAAACTAGGCTTACATGGGTGTGTTGGTCTGGCAGAGGACATCCAGGTCCTGCTCACTCTCTGAGGCAGCAATGCTGCCACAAGGTGGTGGGGGGCAGGCAGAAGGAGGTGACTGCTCACAGTAGAAACCTCCATCAAACATGTTTGTTTTATCAACAGACACCTCCTCCTTAAGCTCCTGAGTAGCCACTGTGGGTGAAGAGCTCTGTGAAGCCACTGAGGGGACAGAAATGTAAATTTTACAAAAAATGTTTTTGCTGTTATGTGCTCCTGGGTTGTCCATATGTTGATCAATCCATGGCAGAGATTTTTGCTAAACAAAAGCACTGAGTCCCAACTCAGAGTTGTTTTTTTGTGGACTAAAGCTGCTCTGACCTTCAGTTTTGCATGACGGAGCATCAGTGGAGTGTCTGCTGTTACGACAGATATCAATTCTATGTGATTCAGCAGATCCAAGACCTAGGAGTTATAAACACAGAAAAAAACAGTCAAAAAGACCAACATATACCCAGGAGAAATGGAGTGAGAACTGGAGAGTAGGCGAATAAACTTGCTTGTCTTGGCCATGCTTCCAGCCTCCTGCTCTTTGCTTTCCTGCTGTGTTTTAATTTCTCCAACTTCGGCCATCTGAAGCTCAACTCCTTTAGCCTATACAGCCCAAGAAACACATCTGTTAGGATACGGATGAGTTTCTCTGCAGATATATACACGCACACACATCAAAAATATGAAAAAATACAGGTCTGCGTCACCTTATGTCTCCACTGAGGTTGAGTCTGATTCTTTGTAGGAGAGGAGACTTCTTGTGCCTCAAAGGACAGGTTGGTCTGAGGATGAGGTGAAAGCAAAATACAAGAGAGGTATTTTGTATTCTTCTGTGTTCTTCTGTCCATTAGAGCCAAATCAGAAACATGTATAAAAAAAAAACAAAAAAAAAAAACATGCACACCAAGAAATATGTGGCAGTATGATATAATTGTCTTGAGCAAAATAAACATCTGGTAACCAGACAATTAAATGGAAAGTGTGCACTGAGAGCTGTGATGTGACAAAAATCACCCTACAGCTGAGAGGAAAAACTTTTCACTGCATACAAAGCACTCCAAATCAAACAGCAGCAATTAATGTGCCATGCATCAGCTCACACAATTACCTGATTAAAACACATGATATATTGGGGCGTATTGATAGAATAGACAGAGGCAAAGACAGGCTCCTGGGGGAGAAGAGAGAGGGGCAAGCTGGAGATGTTTAAAGCTATTCAAGATCAAAAAAGGGCTGTAGTTTCATAATAGAGATGAGGGAGGATGGAGTTTGAGTCATTAGTTTGAGACTTACCCAGCACTGAGGGCTGTCACTCACAAGATGAGGGTATTCTGACTCTTCCTGCACAGCATAATGTGGAAAACAGGAAGATGCATCAAAAGAAATATAATAGAAATATAAAACTGAGACAGAAATAAAAAGGAACTAAGACAATTATTAATATACAAATCCTACACATAAGTACTCACACATAGTGTCAGCATGGTGACGCTGAGATCATTTAATCACCAAATAATCAGCCTGTTTACATTCCACATCATTTAATAAGACAGTCAAACCCATCTCAGTACATAAACACTAAATAGACTCAATATATTCCCCAGTAACTCGAGTCTGTTCTCAGGACATTTAGCACATACCACATCCAGAGTGCTGCAGCAAAGAGATGCTATATCTGATTTC
>VUQI01010186.1:0-10956 GCA_015106735.1 Paratilapia polleni
TTGTGCTTGGTGATGTAAGGCTTGGATGCAGCTGCTCGGCCATGGAAACCCATTCCATGAAGCTCTCTACACACTGTTCTTGAGCTAATCTGAAGGCCACATGAAGTTTCGAGAGTCTGTAGCTATTGACTCTGCAGAAAGTTGGTGACCTCTGCGCACTATGCGCCTCAGCATCCGCTAACCCCACTCTGTGATTTTACGTGGCTGAGTTGCTGTCGTTCCCAACAGTTGACTGTGGAATATTTAGTAGTGAGGAAATTTCACGACAGGACTTACTGCACAGGTGGCATCCTATCACGGTACCACGCTGGAATTCACTGAGCTCCTGAGAGCGACCCATTTTTTCACAAATGTTTGTAGAAGCAGTCTGCATGCCTAGGTGCTTGATTTTATACACCTGTGGCCATGGAAGTGATTGGAACACCTGAATTCAATGATTTGGATGGTTGAGTGAATACTTTTAGCGATATAGTGTACATCTGTGAGACTTTTCACATTTTCAGGTGAGGTGAATGCAGAATATAACCAGGACTATTACAACTGCTCTTTCTTTGCTATGATTGATGACTGGAGGATGGGATTTCACCAGGGCTCTGTGGGGCAGACAGCTCTTGACTTCCCATTTGGATTTGTACAAGCGTGTACATATAGTATTGGTTTAGTTTTGCATTTAATACAAATTTAGAAAATGTCTGAAAAATCACAAGATCCAATATAAAGCAAATCTAGATGAGTTTTTCGATTTGGGTTCTTGCATCGAAAAGACACTGGTGAGTGAACAATGCAAACTTCATATCTGTGCAAAAATAATAAATGCAGCATAGATAGACTCCTCGATATAACTTAATGTATGGTAAATCTAATGAATGATATTTTTTTTCATGTACAGCTTTCCACCTACAAAAATGACTCCACAGATGACGGCTTTTCAGACGTCCGCTGGCACAAAACAGCAGATTTTGGATTTTTCCCTAACCCTAGAATGAACAAAACCTTCATGACTGTGGCTTTTGATTTACCAGATAAAACTTCACCCTATGGCTTGTAAGAATCCTCTTAATAGAAACTCATAGCAAGTGAAGTCTTTTTAAAAGCATTAAAATTTCATTATAAAGTTATATTTTTTTATATTTCTGCATAAAGTTGGCCTGAAACATCTTTTTATTCCACACTGAGACCTTTCATAAACTGGCCTTGAAAGGGTGCTGCCAGTGATTCTAATAATGCCCATAATGTACAACATGAAGATCGTGTTGTAGTCAGTATGACTTGAAACTGGCAATTAAGCCACTAAAGTCACCAGGAATGACTGTTTTCCCTTCAACTTCTATACAACTGCAAGACTTTGTTCAGTCAGAGGCGTCGACCCCTGCTCGCCGTTAATAAGAATGCCAGTTTTAGGCACGTCTACATTTGCCTCACTTTTCAGAAGCTATGTCCATTTTTTATATACAGCCTACAAGAAGGCTTGAGAGCAGCAAGTGGTACGTGTGTCATGGAGACTTCAGTTTCACAAGGTGTGCGCAGTCATTGAATGCATACATTTTTGCCAGTTCCACCTGGTGGTTACTTACAGGACACAGTCTGATCTAGTCTGTAGATGCTTAGATACTTACCCTTGTTACACAAACTCGATGTGGTGTGTTGGGGCCAAATGCAACAACACAATCCCAAAAGAAAAGTTTACCATGTTGTTCAGTCTGTGACTCACGCAGCCCTGTGCAGAACATGCACTGCAGATGTAGCCATTAAAAAAATATATTCTGCTATGCCTACCTGCTCTGCACACATAGTCAACATATACTGCACGTTCAGTGTCACCATGGGGTTAGTCCAAACAGCCACAGAAACACCCTTAGCCTCATTTAGCAAAGCTGGTTGCTCAGAAGGACCTCTCTAAATCTGACTGGTTATTCAGATGCCCCTTTTTGGATATTTTGTCAGTGTTTAACATCTGTGTCCTCTGTTTAGGACCTGTCAAAGGATTGCTTTGGGAGTTGGTTTCTATACAGGCCTATAATTATTTTAATGTTTTTTTCCAATACAACCTTTGCCAGCTAGGAAAAGATGAGATTTGACTTCTTGCAATAATGTTTGAACAGTTTCTGTTCTAATACTGCCTGTCCCAAACTTGGATGAGTCATTCAGTGTGATGTGGTTGGTGTTTCTTCCTCATATTTACCACGACAAAACTACTAGTAAAAGGTTCCTTTGGATCTGTGAGCATTGCATAATTGCTTGCTTTGCATCATTGTTTAACCAATCAGTCAGTGTTTAGTTTGTGGGCGTTTCACCATGCTTTTTTTTAACCCAGTCAGCACCAGAGTTAATTATCTGCAAATCGTATACCTTGCAACCATAAAGAGTGTAAAAAATTGTGAGCAAATCTAGATGTGCATCACAATGACTAATCCAATCAGGTGCTTCATAATCAACTTCATATGCTCCAAAGAAGTCTACGTTTTTAACCTGAGATCTGGGAAAAGTGGCAGAGCTTGTGGCTATATCTGCTGTTTCTTTTGCCTTCTCTTTTTCTAACGTACACTGTTCAAAGAATTAAGGGAGCACTCGATCATCACGGTATAACACAAAGTCAATTAAACTTTAGGGATATCAATCCAGTCCAGTTAGTAAGCATAAACCACTGTGAATCCATTTCACCTGCCTTGGTGCAAATGAAAGTGACAACAGGTGACAACCTGAATGGGCTGCAGGTACTGTCTCATGCTACCAGTAGTGACAAGAACACTATTCATTTTAGTTCAGTTCTACATATGCAAATATGCAGTCCTACATATTTGTTTAGTTTGTGCTTTGAAGGACTTATCCTGGTCAAAAATGACTCCAAGATTCCTCACAGTGTTACTAGAGACCAATATTAATGACCATAATGCCATCCACAGCAAATATCTGGTTAGATGCCATATTTCTAAGGTTTTCGGAATAAGTACAATAACCTCAGTTTTGTCTGAATTTAGTAGTAGGAAATTAGAGGACATCCAGGCCTTTATGTCTTTTAGACATGCCTGTAGTTTAACTAATTGGTGTGTGTCATCTGGCATCATGGATAAATAAAGTTTGGGTGTCATTTGCATAGCAATGAAAATGTATGCTTTTTTTTTCTAATAATACTGCCTAGGGGAAGCTATACTTATAATTTTTTCTCTAATAGTTAAAATTTTACTTTTGAAGAAATTCATGAAGTCATTACTAGTCAGAGTTAAAGGAATGTTTGGCTCAACAGAGCTCTGACTCTGTCAGCCTGGCTACAGTGCTGAAAAGAAACCTGGAGTTGTTTCTGTTTTCTTCTATCAGTGACGAATAGTAAGATGTCCTAGCTTTATGGAGGGCTTTTTTTTTATAGCGCAACAAACTATTTTTCCAGGCCAAACACATGCTTTCTCAATAAGTGCAACACCATTTCCTCTCCAGCTTAATGAATTATAGCAGGCAGGCAGGCATCTTTGATTTGAAGCTTTCTTTTTCAGCGGAGCCACAGTATCCAGAGTCGTATGCAGTGAGGATGTAAGACTACTAACAAGGTAATCAACCTCTGTGGGAGTAAAGTTTAGGTACCTGGTCTGCATTGTGTTGGCACATGGCATTGAAAATAACAGTAGAGGAGGAATTACATCCTTAAACTTAGTTACAGCACTTTCAGAAAGACATCTACTGTAATAAAATGTATTCCCCAGTGCAGTGTAATCCATTATTGTAAATTTAAATGTTAAGAAATGATCAGACAAAAGAGGGTTTTCAGGGAATACAGTTAAATGTTCAGTCTCTGCCATATGTCAGGACAAGATCCAGAGTGTGATTAAAACGGTGAATCGGCTCATTTACACTTTGAGAGAAGCCAATCAAGTCTAGTAATGAATTAAATGCAGTGTTGAGGCTGTCGTTTTCACCATCTACATGTTAAAATCACCTACAATAATTACTTTGTCTTAAATGAGTAAGGGTCAGGTAGACAATAGATAACAACAAATAAAGCTGGTTTTTGAGTTATCCAATTAGCTGGACAAGGCTAAGAGTCAGGCTTTCAAATGAAAGGTCTTTGGTTGATTAGTAAGCTGGAGTGAAAGATTACTGCCACTCCTCCTCCGCGGCCTGTGCTTTGAGGGTTTTGACAGTTAGTATGACTCGAGGGTGTTGATTCATTTAAACTAACATATTCATCTTGCTGTAACCAAGTTTCTGTAAGGCAGAATAAATCAATATGTTGATCAATTATTAAATTGTTAAACAGGGAGAGAGACCTAATGTTTAATAATCCACATTTAAGTGTTTTACTCTTTGGTGCAGTTGAGGATGTTATACTGTTCTTTCTTTGTGAATTTTTATGCTTAAATTGTTTTCTGCTGATTTGTGGTTTGATATTTGGTGGTCTGGGAACAGACAGAGTCTCTATGGGGATGGGGTTTTGGAGGTTGAAAGGAGGCTGCAGAGAGGCGTGTAAGACTGCAACTCTGCTTCCTGGTCCCAACTCTGGATAGTCACATTTTCGGGGGTTTGATCAATTCAGCCATATTTCTAGAAATGAGAGCTGCTCCATCTAAAGTGGGATGGATGCCGTTTCTGCTAATAAGACCAGGTTTTCCCCAGAAAGTTTCCCAATTATCTATGAAGCCCACATTGTTTTCTGGACACCACTCAGACAGACAGCGATTTAAAGAGAAAATACTGCTAAACATGTCACTACTGGTCCGATTGGTCCACTAGCAAACCGCAAAGCTAGAAGAGTAAGGAGAGAGTCTTTGGCCACCAAAGCCTTACTAAAACCATTCCCTGTGTGGGGATGTCTTGTTGTTTCCTCTTCAGTGCACCTGTTGTCACTTTCATTTGCACCAAAGCAGCTGAAATAGATTCCCAGTAGTTTATTATTCCTAACTGGACAGATTGATATCCCTGAAGTTTAACTGACTTTTTGTTATACTGTGATGATTGAGTGCTCCCTTAACTTTTTTGAGCAGTGTAGATAAGTGTCCAAAAACACCACCTCCTTTTTAATTCAGACTAGTTTCAATCAGTTTTCAGACTGGCTTTGCTTCTTCCAGTTTAGTTTTTAGTCATTTATAGTAGATATTCCAGTTTCAATAAACATATGCATATTGGACTCATAAATGTGTTGAGAAATCTGACCAAAAACTAAAACTTGAGACATTTTTTTTTTTTGTTTGTTTGTTGTTGTTTTAATTTAGCTTACTTTTATTGTATCCCTATCACAGAGGTTTCTTTATATTCAGGCTATGTCTTCCTTCCCCTCCAAAGGGAACACTGAGTTTGTGCATGACAAACGCAGATCCAGGCTTCATAAATGCAGAACATACGATGCCAACCACAAGGCAGTCAGGTCATCATTCTCCAATATGGCTCCACCAGGTCTGATCATTTCAGGCCTCCCTGATACACTAATTAGATCTCACAAAGCAGTGGGGCCAAATCTAAACAAATCTATTACACCCATTTCTTTGTGGCTTACTGTTTTAAAAGGAAAAGTCACCACCATTTAGATGAGAGGGTTGTGCTGGTGACACGTATAACCTGACTGAATAAACACGCATGTCTTTTTGAGTCCTCATATCTACTTAATGATAGAATTATTTCCAAAAGGACCGCTGGCACACAATTAAGAAAGTTTGAACTGAGCTTAAATTGAGATCAAAAATGTATTAGTATCTCAGGAGAGAATGCATTTTCACATTGGCTTTACTTTTCTGACCCACTGGCTGGGCTCATATTTTACATACAGTCTATGGGCATGAATGAGTTAAATGTGATAAACAAATATGTTTCCATGGTTTTAGATGGAGGCCAGGTAAAATAATAATTAAAATCACTAAAGTACAAATCTAGATTTGTCTGTATGTAAAACCAACAATAGACTTGAAAGGTGTGGGGAAGAAGGAATGTGCTATTTTGATGTACTATGAACAGTTTAACTTGTTTTTTTTTTTAATACAATGCTATCAGGTTTCAATAATACGATAGAATGTGAATGTAGAAAAACAAATGTTTTTATTTGAACAAACTCTGGAAATTGACATTTACAACACAAATAAATGACAAATAACAAATGTTGCCTGATGTGCTGCATTCAAATGTAATACTTACATTACTTACTTACTTACAAAATACAGTGAACCTTTTTGCTTAATGTGAACATGAGCTTCTTGTTTCAACTGTAAAAATTGTTAACAGCAATGTACTACTTAAATATCTGGGCAATATGTACCAAAACCTGCATATGGGAAAGCATGGCCACCATTTTCCCATGGTTCTCCATGCAACTTAAGTAAGGCTATAACAATAAAACTGAAGCATAGTGTCAGCTGGAACTCAATTTTTCCAAAATATAGCACAGAAGTTTATATGCATACAGTAGAAAGCAGAGGGGTGCACTTTGAAGGAAGGTTAATGGATTAGCAAGGAACCTGAGCCTAAAGTCAGAATTTTCAGCGGCACAAAACAGGTTCTCATAACCTGCCTAGATCACCATGGTAACTTGTGCTGCACACCAGAGGTGGTTATGTTTAGACTTCAGGTTTAAAGTCTGCTGTAATCGCCATGTTTGCTCTAAGAAACTCTCAGCTGAAGGAATACATTATATGTAACCTGTTTAACTGTACATTAGTAACACCACTGTATGAAGAAATTAGAGTAGCACAATCTGACAGAGGAATTTATGTGCATTCAGTTAGCAGTGAATAAATATTTAGTCCTGATTTGCTGCTAAATCTATTTTATGCTTCTGCATTGCAGCAGACAGAACAGGTTTTAAAGGTAAAAATTCATTTAATGTGTCCAAGAACTATATGGATTTGACTTTGTTATGGGACACTGTCAGACCTGAAAGCTCTGACTCTTACATTAGTATCAAGTTTAAAGCTTTTGTTGAGTTTCTCTAATGTGCAGCTTTCACTTTAGATATAAGCAGCAGCACTCAGATTTTACAGCATTGCTCTCTTGCCTTATTTGCGGCAACAGTGTCCATTTGCATTAATATTTTTTTTTTAATATGTCACCATGACCTCTTTCTCTTGACTAAAGTAGGCAGAACTCAGTTGGTTCATTTTTGTGCAACAGACAAGCCAAATGAAGTGTCAGACGCCGACTTTTATGGAGTGTGCAGAGCCTGAGGTGCTGCATCTTTTAAATAAGAAGAAATATGCACAAAAAACTAAGATCAGGTGTGGCCTTGACTTCAGGGGCACTCCAGTGCAGAGTATCAGGAGCTGAAATATGAGGTAGAGGGCTTCATGGTGGGGGAGGTCAGGTGGTGCTGATGAGAGGAGCTAGGAGACTGCAGTGTCTGTCCTGAGGGAAGATGGAGAAAGAGGAGTCATTGTCAGAGTCACGCTGAGTAATCATCATGTCAGCGCTGACAAAACAAACAAAACCGCTCTGAAATCCAAATGCTAACATCTGTGACTAATAACACACACACACTCCAGCAGAGCAAAGTACAGCTGAGTCACTCCACTGCTTTGCTCAGCACACCGTTTTTGATTTGTGTCCCAACCACTAACCCCCCCTCCCGCTAACCTGTGACTCACAGTACAGTAAACCCATCTGTCAATATTAATGGACCTCTTGAACGTGACATTTTTTTAAGGTGCATGCCTGCGATTTGCTCTGTCCTGATGTTCTCATTAAAGCTCTGGTGCCTCTGGAATACTTCGAAGTTGACTGAGGCGTCGTCCTCTGATAGGCTGTGAGGGACCTGGCCATCGCCAGGGCGACACACCTCAAAACGAATCCATCTGTAGCTAAATAAACAAGATTAAAAAAAGAAAAAAAACAACAAAAAGACTATTTATAAATAAATGTAATGAACTCTGATTGAATGCAAGTCAGCTAAACTTACAAAAGCAGAATATACTGAAGCTGAGAATCCGTTCGCAGTGAGCAGAGTGCGCTTACTTGCTACATTTGCGAGCTCCAGGACAACTCTGGATGAGATTCTGGATAGTGGGATGAGAGAAGCCAAAGAAGTCCGCTCCCGATGGAACAATCTGTGCCACAGACTTGGAACTAAGAGGAGGACGTGTTGAAGGTGACAAAATCAAGTTCAATTATCAGCTAAAATAGCTGGAACATAAAACATTTCATGTTTGTTAATTTATGCAGAAGAACTCTAATTAGTTAAAGCCTCTGTGGTGAAGTTGTTACCTGACAGATGCGATGGCCTTGAGCAGGTTGGAGTGGCACGTCAGGGCAGAGGAGGCCACGATTGCATTCTGAGGATCTTCTTCAGGCACAATCTCAAACTTTTTGATGGAGGGTGTTTGAAAAATTGTTTAAAGTAACATATCTTAGTGTTATAATGTGTTCACCTGGATGTGAACAGACTAAATGCTACGTACAGTTTTTATAAATACGTATTAAAACTTGCACGCACGGGTCAGGAAAATGATGATGGAGAATTGGCAAAACTGACCTGTGGACCTGTTCCTCCATCCTTGATTTGGCAGGTGTAGAGGCACTGCTGATCGGGGTTTTTCATGCTGGCATAGATGCGCGTGCTGCAGAAGCCCACTGGATAGATGGCACACTCGTCATGAAACAGCATTCTGTCTGTGATGATCTGGACAACAGCCAAAATGGATTCAGTGGTTAGTGTCAGCTTCTAGAGAGGCTCGTTTTTATCCACATTTTGTCCTCTTAAACTCATTTTACACTTAAGATAGGAACTTCAAAACCTCAGCTCAGAGGTTTACCATCAGTCGGACACTGACCTCTCCCAGACTGTAGACCGTCAAACCTCCCAGTACTATAGGAAAGACAGGACGACCGGAAGAGTCGAGAGGGATGGGCTGCACCAGCTTCCGTGAGCCATCTGCGAGTTTTCTCTTCTTAGTCATCTTCTTTGGAACTAAAAGCCCAATTTCAGCACAATTTAAGACTATACAGCAACACAGCAATGCCCTTTTTGTCTGCATAAATGCTTCATCAAAATACTCACGTTCTTCCTTTCCATTCTCCTTCCCCCGTTCTTTCCTTTCCTTTTTGGGTTTTTTAAGCACTCCTTCCTCTCCTGCTGGCACTGCTGATGAGACGTTGTGAGCCGCAGATAAGCCTGAAGCCCCGGAAGGACCTGAGGACAATGCCACTGGTGGCAAAGGTGGATGAGAGCTTGAGCTGGGTGTGGGCAGTAGCTCCCCTTCTGACAGAGTCTGGTACTGCAACAAGGATTTTAGTAAGAACCTGAAAATGAAAAATAAATACCATGATCCAAAAGCTATTTGAGCAAATCCACAGCATGCAGCATCATAAAAAAACACAATGATCCTCTGTAAGAATTTAGAATAAAAACAAGGCGAAGTAACACAACAAGGTTTGTCCTTGTTAAACACGCAGCTGGCCATTATAGCGTTTAGTATAAAGGAATCACCTGCGCTCCTCCTTTGCCCTGAGAAACTTCTCTTCTATGTGAGCAACTTCATCACAGAGAGCTGCATTCTCCTGTGGGTAAAATTACACTCCAGTGTAGTCAGGGTAGATTACATACTTTTCTTGTTATTACATACAGTATATGATGTAAGACAATATATGTATTTTTTTCATGGAAACATGGTATACTTACAAATATTATGGCACGAGCAGCTTTGCGCAGCCTGAGGTACTTGAGTCTATACTTTTCATTCTGGTTCTTCCGCGGACCCCTCTTCATCTTGGCCTTATGCTCAGAGGAACTGGTGGCAGACGGGAAGGCAGGTCCAGAGGCACCTGAGCCAGAACTAGAGATGGTATTCTGCTGAGGTGAACTGAGGAAAGACTGGGCAGTGAAGGCCTGCAGGGCCTGCTGCCGCTCCTCATCGGTCTGTGAAGAAACAGAGTTGGGGGGTAAACAAAGACAGAGGACTGTTCATATGTAGCAGGAGTACCTGAGGCTAATGCTTGTGCTGCCCTCAGGATGATGATTTTAGACGAAAAAGAAAACACCACAGATGCTGCTTCCACTTAAAGTGTTTTATGACAAACAATGAGAGTTAAAACAAAAGTGCACAGGCTGTTAAAACACAAGAAATTAAAACAAAGAAATCACTTCTGCTCTGAAGTCTTTATCTCATCTTATTTCACTCAGACACAGGTTTAAATGTGCATTAGTCAAAACTAGGTATACTAGTTGCAATAATTTGGAAATGTAATTCTGTATATACAGTCGTGGTAAAAAGAAAGCTCTGTCAATTCTAAGGTTTTATATATCAGGACATAATAAAACATTATCTAGTCCTTACCAGGTCTTACAATAAAGTAAATACAACCCCATATTACACTGTGCCATTATTTATTTAACAAAAATTAAGACAAAATGCAGAAACAGTGTGAAAAACTAAGTAAACCCCATGATTCAATAGCTTGTAGAATTTCCTTTAGCAGCAATAACTTGAAGTAAACGTTTTCTGTTTGTCAGTGTCTCACATCATTGTGGAGGAAATTTAGCCCACTCTTCTTTACAACATTGCTTCAGTTCAGTGAGGTTTGTAGACATTTGTTTATGCACAGATCTCTTAAGGTCCCACCACAGCATTTTAATCAGATGGAGGTCTGGACTTTGGGCTATTGCAACAACTTGATTCTTTTCTTTTTCAGCCATTCTGTGGGAGATTTGCTGCTGTGTTTAGGATCATTATCCTGTGACAGATGGCCTCACATTTGATTCTAGAATACTTTGGTATACAGAGGAGTTCATGGTCGACTCAATGACTACAAGGTGCCCAGGTCCTGTGGCTGCAAAACAAGCCCAAATCATCACCCCTCCATCACTGTGCTTGACAGCTGGTATGAGGTGTTTGTTCTGATGTGCTGTGTTTGCAAAGCTAAGCCGTGCTGCCTTGTTCTTTTTAGAGAGACAAGGCTTTCTCCTGGCAACCCTTCCAAACAAGCCATACTTGTTCATTCTTTTTCTAATTGTGCTGTCATGAACTTTAACATTTAACATGCTAACTGAGG
>VUQI01010187.1:6411-34657 GCA_015106735.1 Paratilapia polleni
TATGTCCCCTTTTTTTTTTTTTTTTTATTGTTTTTTTTAAGGTTGTTTTTTACATACCACATCCTCAAAGCTTGGTCAGTACTGAGCTACTGTCTGAGAGCAAATAAAGTATGCAAACAACCTGCATGTGCTCATCCCACGGCTGTGGAAAAACCTCATCCTCAATTGGTGTTTTGCTTTTTATTCACTGTAGAATATTTTACGCACATATCCATAAGGTACAGATTTAGGATTTGTGCACTTGAATTTACCAGTACTCAGTTATGTACTAAACAATCTTATTAACTGATACTGGGCTTTTTGTTTATGTAATCTCTGTTTTTTTTGTTTTGTTTTTTTAATTTTGTAGCTCTTGTGTTTGTTGCTACCGAGCTTGTGTAATTGTGGCTGCTTTTATTGTGTAATTGTTCTAACTTCTACACTGTTTTCATTAAACTGAAGCTCTGACAATGTAAAATATTAATCCAGACCCATGTGTGTGCTTATTTCTGATTAAACACTTTACAAGGTTTAGCTCTTTCTGTTCTCACCAATAGTACCCTCAACTGAGTATTTTGTTTTCTATGATCATAGCCAGATAATTACCTCATTAGTCATCAAATAAAATAAATCTCAAAAAATTTGGACAGTGTATTAACCCTTTAAGCTTCTCAAGGCTTTATCTTTGGTAAATCTGGGTGGCATTTTCACTATTTTCTGACATTCTGTAAACATTAAAATCAATTAAATACTAATTTAAATAAGACTTGATTTGATTACTATTTCATTGCTTTCAATCCCAGTGCATAAACTGCATATGAGCCACCTGTGTCAACGCAGTGAAGACTTCAGTAGCCTCACCTTCATGTTATCGGGTACCAGGATCTTGCGGGCCTTCTTGATCATCGGCTGCGGCTTGAGCTCCTCCTCACTGAAGGAGTGCCTTCTGGGATCAAAGTTCTGCTGCTCTCCTGAGGAGTTGGACATAGCCATTTCTGAAGGATCCATGTCAAACATTCCAATCACATCTGGCCCGTTGCTGGTGGGTGTGAGCAGAGGTGGACAGGAGGATGATGAGGAGGAACAAGGTGACTCACAGGAGTCATTCATACTTCCCTGACTCCCTGGAATTAAAAAGAAGAGACATCTAAGTACGCTGAACCCATTTATCCCATTTTTTTTAAAACTGTCAAATTTAGACAGATGATCCACAAAAATAAACAAATACACAGCATTTCACGATGACCACCAGATGGCAGCAGAGAGCTACTTTCTTATTGCAACAAACAGCATTGCTATGCCCTTAACTGAGAATCAGGCAATATTCTAAGTCAGCTTTCATTGATTTAGAAAGGTTTTCACAGTCACAATAATGTTTAAAGAATATCACAATAACAAATACAATAGAATTCAATTATTTGATATAATTTCTGCATTTTAGAACACAGATATGTGGATGTAACTGAGCAACAAGTTGTTGTTTAAAGAAATACTTAAATTAATTGAAAATCCAATATTATCTGTCTCAGTAAGATGTTAGCCACCTTGTGCCAGAAGCACAGCTTCAGTGCTCCTTGGCACTGATTTTCCACATCTCTGAGACACTAATGGAGGGGTGGAACCTGATTTTTTTTTTCAAAAGATATTCCCTCATTTGGTAGTTTGACAAGGATGGTGGAGAGCGTTGTCTAATATTTCATTTCAAAATAGGTGTTCACTTGGCTGAGATCTGCTGACTGCAAGGCCACAGTATATGATTCACGTTCATCATTCACTGATCCCTCATTCCCTATGGATGGGGGTACTTTCATCCTGGTAAAAAAATACTCTCATCAGGATAGAAATGTTTCATTGTAGGATAAAGGTGACCACTCAGAAAAGCTGTGCCATATCAGAAATATACCAGAAAAAATGTTCCCACAGTATAACAGAGCCACCAGATCCTCTCACTGCAGAGGTCAAGGGTGAGGATTCTGCCCTTAATTTCTTATCCATCGGTATAATTTATTATACCGCCGCCATCTGTCAATAATGGCGAGCTATTATCAAATTACTTTTTGTGTATGTCTCACTGTGTACACTACTGCTGAAATAAAAACATAACCACAGTCTTGATGTGATCATGAATCTCCTGAAGAATCCTACTGTGCAGACCAGTGCTCTGACAATATATAATAACACACAATCACCACTAAACAAAACCTCTTGGTTCAATCAGAGCATGATATTGCCCAGTTTCAGCAAATGAACTACTGAGAAGTTCTCGTGGGCCAAAGTCAACATCCAGAACTAATGTACATAGAAAAATCTATAAGTGGAAGTATTATATAACGTTCTGTCCCTCCCCTCAAATCCAGTTTCTTTAAGGGGGGCTGGTATTGGGCTATACGTCAGTCCACCCCCTTTAGGGCCAATGCACCTTACTCAACTGACTTTTCTTCCAAAGAGCACAAACCTCCACTTAACTTCTATATGAATACACACAGCTCAATCATCATTCATGTTATGAATATATAAGCCTGTCCACATGAAGGTGAGCTAATTTAAAAGACATGGGACCATGTCAACTCCTCTAGGTGTTAGCTGGATACTTAACAGGGTACCTATTTAACACAGCACAGCAGCCTTACAAATGTGGACAAATACCAAACCCAGTATGAATATAATGAATATTTAATGTGGTGTAATGGGAAAACAACCCAGTGGTGTGAAGAACCAGCAGCTTGTTGGTTGGAGGTTCATTCTTCTATATGTGTTGCCAGCTGCTAACCATGTTACCTGTGGATTTGTAGTATATGAGAACCTGTAACACGAATAATGGCTATATAATGGGCAGGTAATGTGAAGGCACATTTTCACACCAAGTGCACACTGTTCACTAATGTTCCACTGGCAATGCCTCCATAACATAGTAAAAATATTACTTAAAGAGTGTTAGATGCAGTCAGGCACAATCAGCAGCTTTAAATATTGCTGAAACCTTTTGTGGATATGGTTAACCAAGTACTGTGCTGCTTGAACCCAACAGCAGGAACTAGGTAGTGCCACCACCTGTTGTGGTGTTTTGTCAGAATTAAAACCTACAGACCCTGCGGTTCATGATTGCCTCTCACTGACTTTTGGGCAGCTCTGGAATGCAGATTTCCAAAGTAGATTTGGCGCATTTTTCATTCACATGTTTCAACCATTAAATAACAGTAGGATTTCATTTTTGATTACATGGTCCAACATGTGTGCTCACGCTTTTCAGAAGTTGTACAACAGCATTCCAAGAAGGCCCGAAGCTGTTGCAAAGATAAACAGCTATTATTAGTTACCTAATAATCATATGTTGTTACCCCATCCAAAAATTTATGAAGCAGCTGGTGGTTGGGTACCTTTGTGATGCTGTTGTTTGGGGTTCAACCTCTCTATTTTTAAGCTTTGGGAGGCTTAATGGGAAGTAAATAACATCTCAATTCTCTTTGTGTAATTATAAGACTTTACACAAAGGGACATTGATCAAAATGCACGAGCCTTTATCATGCAGTATAAATGTGTTATCAGAGTTTATGAACGAGTGCTTTGTAAGTGAATGGGTGAAATAAAGGTCTTCAGTCAGTATCCAATAAAGTATAAAACTACCCTCTTGATATCAGTGTACTTATTGTCATTCACTGGTGATCATATGCTCAGTGTGAAGTCCAGCAGCACAGGGAAACTCTTCCTGTTACCGTCTGCCCCCCCCCTCCTCTGTGGACTCCTCCTACATGTCTGCTGGCCCTGCCTCTAGTTCTCTCACTCCAGTACTCCCAGCCTCCGCACGTGTAATGACGCGTGCACATGGCTGTGGCGTGTGAAGTGGGGAGAGATTTAAAGACACGCAACCGCAAACACTTCATACACTGCTCTCTCTCTCTCTGTGTACTGTTTTGACCCTGCTGCACAATTATTATTGGCTGGGAGTGAATGCTGATTGTGTTGTACAGTGCAGTACATAGATCACATGCCAAACTACACCAAACCCCCTTGTCATAGCTATGAAGTTGACTCATCAAATAGCTCTGGACTTCTTTGTTTGCTGCACCTTTTTCTTTCAAGTTCTCCACCACTCTTTATCTTTTTCTCCCAGGACTCCAAATCAACTTTTAATCCTGCACCATGCAACCAAATAAAAGGTGCAAATTCTAAACTGTTGTTTTCGTTTTAAAGCTACCTTGTTCTCATGACCATGTGATCTCATGCCCTCAGGTTGACCCCACGGGACAGAGAAATGTTTGATCACCATGATATTCATTATGAACTAAGAAGAGTTGAAGTGCTAAATCACTAGCCCACAGGAACATTATAGACACTCCACATAACCTTGTTTACATCACAACTGCCATTGAATTGAAGGGTCTACTAGTCGACCAGTGGCGAGTGAACCTTTTCCATAATTGCTTCGGTGATCTGGACAAACCTTAAATAATGACCAGTCTCTCAGGTATAACTGGCCATAACAAAATGGTCATTTTCAGTTAACTCACCATGCAGACAGTCAGTTCCTCCTGCAAGACTCTGTGGCTGAGCCACCTCCAAACCAATGAGAGATGGAGAAGAAGAGGAAGAAGGTGGTGAGGATGAAGATCCAGGTGGGGATGAGGGTGGTAGGCACTGGGAGCTCTGGTTGGGCACAGCTGACTGGGAGCTCTGTGAGGGGATCTGGGCTGAACAGGAGCTATTGTTGTTATGTGTGCTGCCCATTCCATTTTCGGTCAGAAACTCCTCCAAGTCCATGTACTGAAGCTGAAAGAGGCCCCCATCTGCAGGCAGGGTGCGATCCCACAAAAGAGGCCCCAGGAACTGGTTGAAGTTTCCTCCTCCATTTCCACCTCCTCCACATCCATTACTGCTATTACTGCTGACTATTCCACTTCCATTCCTCATGGGGCACACTCCCAGGGAGTCCTCATCAAGGTCCAGTCTGTCTTTGTCTGCTAAACAAAAAAATAAGCAGTCATTAGTGCAATATAAAAATAATGAAGAATACTTTTGGTGTCACTTTGACAGCTTTCTGTAGACATGAAGGTGGTCTTGGGATAGTTTATGCTTCTGCCAAATGGATGCTAAAATCAACTCTTCATATTTGCTAAGCTAAATGGTGTGGCTGATTTATTCATATGATGTACTTCTACAAAATCCCTGTCTCTTCCTCTCTCTCATACAATCACACACAGAAACACAGATGGGCCAGATGGTAGCTGAATTGCAGCATTAAGCAAGAGCCAAAACCGATTTGCTGTCATAACGTATACACAAGCTCCAGAACAAATCTCACAATAGTCAGAGATACCTCTGGCAGAGAAAGCACCCAGAATGCATGCTTGCATTGGTTTAGCATTACAGCTAAACCAAAACATGTTATCACCCAGTTAAATCTAGATCCTAATTTGACGTTGGATCAGGGATTATAATTTAGCTCATCTCGTCAGGGTCATTGAGGAGTCATTTTAAGCATGTGCAATGGTGCATGAAACTTTGGTGTGAAATTTGGGGCCTTTAAATATGATAAAAAGAGTAATTATGCTACATATTTGTGTTACAGCAGTAATAGTGGGTGGAAAAGATTTATTGATGCTGTCCCATTGCATAGATAAGAAGACAGACTGTGCTGCTAAAACAATGCTGTAACATCCTATTAATTCAAATAACAAAGTGTCTCACCTTTTGAATCGCATGGGTTTTTTAAACGCTGGTCTCCTTTCATGGGGTGCTGCAGGAGGGATTTGAGACCTGCCATAGAGTTAAGGTGCCCCCCTGTGAGGGAGCCTCCAGGCTGAGTACAACTTCCAAACTGTGGGCTTGCCCCAGCTGGGAGGTCGGGGGTCGGAAGCTGGGAGAGCTGCCTGGACATCCTGGACCAGACGGGGTCTCAGAAAGACACCTGGGGCACTTGAAGGGGCGAGGCGAGCTGACAAGAGTGCCTACCAATAGGACAAGTAGGCTGGATGACTGTGGCTGTGTGCACAGGAGGGGTGGGGTGGTGGGCAAATAGAAAAAGGTAGTTTTGAGAATTACCCATGCAGAATAGAGCATCTATTATATTGTAATTGCAAGCATGCCAATAGCATTATGTTTGAAACTTTAAATTACACATGCAACTCTTACCTTTCACTTGTAGTTATAAAGAGTTCCTTATTTCCCTGCAAAAATATTTTCATCAAAGTATTCCATTGCCTTTGGATGTTGTTGAAACCGTTGTAGATGAAGCTGTTATTCTCAGAGAAGCAGTGTGGGAGGGACAGTCAGACCATCTGATTAAGAATACTGTCCATAATAAAACTGCAAAGGCGTGAAAATGGCGCACACACACGCGCGCGCGCACACACACACTTTGGACGCACAGGAAAATATTCCAGTTAAAACTCTGAGAATGATATCCCGAGTTAGTCGTGCGGTTATTTAAAAAAATAAAACAAGATCTGACAGAGACTTCTTCCGTCAAAACAAAACAATCGTGGAGAAAGAGGAGAAAAAACACAGCGACGCGAGCAGTGGCTGTATGTGGTCAGATGACAAGTTGTATTGCTGTTTCTCTCCTCTGCTGTCGCGCTCTGCTGTCCTTCGCGGGGGGAGGAGGGGGTCGTTTCCTCTTTCAGTCTGTACTTTTTTTGTATCCGGTGGATCCAGTCACGGGCGCACGGGCTCGGGTCTGTGTTTGGGCTGCTCGACGTTCTCCTCTCTCTCTCTTTCTCTCAGCTGGAATGGACACGGGCAGTTCACGTGACGTCACACCTCGAGGAACAAGCGGTGGAGGAGCGAGAGAGGGGCGGGGCCGGCTTTAAATGATCTCTCAATTCTCGCTTATTATTCATAAGGCACACCTACCCTCGTGCCACACCTCGAGGGGAGCAGGGCTGTTTGTTTTGTCTGACAGGTACAATAACAATTTTTTTTTTTAAAGCAGCAGTAAATATACAAATACGTCTTGGCTTCCCCGTGGTGACTGTCTTTGTGCCACTGGACTATCACAAGTAACTCATTGTGCTATACTCAGGATTAATGACATATAACTTTGCTCTCTCTGCTAGAGCATAATTTGGCTTTCTGTAATATTCGGGCACTGCTGCATGACTTTTCCAGTTTCCTTGTAATCCACAGAAAACGTGAGTGTTCCGTTTTTTCAGGCGAGAGGAACGCTTCAGCACGTTGCCTCCCGGCGTACAATAGCTGTTCCAGCTCACGTGTGTCAGGCACGCGGAGACGAGGCCTGTCCGCTCGCGGGTCTGGCTCCGATAGGCTGCGGAAAGTTGTGGCTCCGCCCATGGCCAGCGCCTATTGGGCAGAAATAGGTCGAACAAGCCCGCCCGCTCGGATTCCCCCCCGTGCATGCCACTGCCGCGTGAGACCAGCTCGAAATACAAAAAGCGCGAGGGGTTGTCTAGTTTACTGTACAAGTTGCAAAGCACATGCAAAACAAAGCGTGCTGCAGGAATTCTCCCCTTTGATATTTTTTCCAGAGTTAGACATGCAGAAGTTGACGTAAATAGATTACAGACAAATCACCATACAAAAGACGAAGTGAATAATAGCATTTGAATAATGTGCGCTGAAAATAAACAGTGAATGTAACTGTAAGCAGGAGTACTGGACCCCTGTGTTCAACCCTGTCCCTAGATTCCATTTTTTTATATTTTGAATTAACCTATCAAACTCCCAAGTTTTGTCCAGCTGTGGTCTCCTGAGATTATAACCACGTGATCCCACATAAACCATCCGAGTGGATGAATCATCATATTTTGTCTGCAAGGAAGCCAGATAATCAGTATGAATTAAACCACATAATTAACACTTTAAAATCTGACATACTTGAAGTTCTTACTGTAACTAAATAAAAAAAAAAATGCAGACAATTCATGCACAATTACATGCACTGGCATCTGCTTATAAACCACATTAGCTTTCAGAAAAAAATTTAATTAAACATGGCTAAATGAATCTGGTCAGTATTTCCAATCATTTTGTTTACTTGCTGGTATTACTCTTGTGCTAAACCGCAGACAGCCACACAGCCATACAGCACCAGCCTCTGGAGTCCACCCCCTATCACTGTAAAATCCATGTGACTGCCACACTCATCCCTACCAGGCCATGAGTACACCATAAATGAGTTGCTTACTGCCATCTTGTGGAGCCAGAAGTGAGGTTTTCCACAGCAGTTATATGTGTGAGCTTTACTAAAAATCCTTCTTTATCCTGGAGTAATCTGGCCAATAACATTAGTAAATCTAAGCACTTTTATCAAATTTATTGGTATATCAACTATATCCTGATAACCACTTATTGCACAGAGTGATATGAAATTTGCATAAAGCTAAATGTAAGTGTAAAACTTCAGTTCTTACTTTGGCAACAGTTGCAACTTACTTGTGTTCAATAACTAGCAGTTTTTAACCATTTCCTGGATAGTGCAGTAAGTAACTCTGAATCAGAAATGAAAGGAAAACAAATTATTACACTTAAGGTTTATTCATCGCTGAAATATAATCAACTACTGACTTCTCAGTAAATAATGTGATAGAAATCTACTAAAACTATTATTTTTCTTTAGAAGAAAAAAAAACAAGGCTTGACAGGGGTATGAACATTTCATGTGTGAATAAAGTGACAAGATGTACTTTGAACTTATTTTTCTTTAAAAGAAAAAAAAAAACAAGGCTTGACAGTAAGAGTATGATTGCAACTCAGCAAAAAGTAAAAAGGTAGAAGGGGTAAGTATAAGATTGGCATGAAGACTGATTGGGTTACACACATAAATACATGGAATATTACATTTGTTTCTATCATGATAGGTCCTTGTTTTAACACACTGTGAAGTACTGTAGAAATAATCACTGCTAAAAAGAGCATACAAATAACATGAGATAAACATGTGTTACAGTCCACTTGTTTAACCTGTTTCAATCTCTTGGTATAAAAGCTAGGAAGATCTCAAATAAATGAAGTAAAGTGAACATCATAAGCAAGGCTTCTTGTAAGTTTTCGTCATTTTGGCAGGAGAGGGGTCCTTGTAATGCTAATTACCAGCAATGTTGACATTTTATCTATGTGTGATTAAATCACTAGGGAATATAGAGCAACTCTCAAATCAGGTTTACACTACAAACTTCTGGAGATATACTGAATAAACCATCACATACTGTAGGAGTGATTTCACAACCTCAGCAAAAAACTTGACCAGAGAACAAACATGCACTGACAAACTATCAACAAAGGTCTTTGTCCCCATGTCCCTACTCCTAATAAATGCACTTTACATTTTTTAAAAATCCTCAGAGCCTCTAAGTGAACAACAACAAGACAAAATACACAGCAGAGACGTTTATCATACAGCAAGAGGTGTAGCAGGATTTCTAGTTATGGGCAAGAGAGATACATTAGCAGGTCATTTCACCTAAACTTGTCTAGTAACTGCACAGTGTCAGCCAAGCATAGTGTCAATGCACTTAAGGGGTTAATTAATGATCCTATGGAAACAGTCACGTCTTTGAAAACACCTTCCAACATAATCTGGAAGAATTTCTGGAGATATTTTATAGGACACTCTACAGTAGTTGTTAACACACTCATTCTAATAGTCAGCAGAGTAGATGCAACAGAGACACGAGGCAAATTTTCCTTAAGGCAGCAGATGCCTTTTCAAGTCCCTTTTTTCTCTCACTTCCCATTTTAGAACTGAAATATCCCTCTTGTATGCCACTCTCTTCAGAAACCAGGAAGCTCAGTATCTGTATGGTCCCTGTAGGAATGGCATCTCCTCGTGACCCTCACGGGTCTGTCTTTCTCCTGGTCTCTTTGAAAGCTTCAGCCTCTTCGCATCTCCCCTCTGCAGTCCTTTAGCCCTGCGGCGGCAGGACACCTTGTGCCTGTGAAGAAGAGTAGCGTTCCAAAAGCGAGCGGAGCAGCGTCGGCAGGAGAAAGTCCCTCTGGCACGGTGGGAGGCTCGATGAATGAAGGCTGCCAAAGGCCTGTGAGACTGCTTCCCACACACACTGCACCTAAGTCGCTCCTGAGTGCTCAAGGCTTTTTGTGGGTGTTTAACTGCCATGTGGACAAGCAGTCCCGCTTTACGGGAAAACACAGAATATGGGCATACTGGACAGCCAAAACGTTTCACAGGAACTTTGAGAGATGACAGGATCTGCACTTTCATTCCACCAGTGTTGACAAGCTTATACCCACCACCACCTGATCCTCCTCCTCGCCTAATTGTCAAACGAAGAGAGCCTTGTTTTTTACTCAGCTGCCCTCTTATTGTACAACTTATCTTTCTCTTTCTTTTGATTCCATCGAATCTGACTAAATCTTGGGATTCCCATTTATTTCCCCTCCAATCTCTCCTGTTGGACTTTTTTTTTTTCTTCTTGTGTCGTCTCATATCATCGTGTGACAACTGGACGTTGCAGTCAAGGTGTTGGTGGGGCTGGGTGCCTGACTGATGATGGGGATGATGGTGGGAGTGATGATGATGGTGATGCAGATGATGATGTTCAGTGGAGGGTAGTTCCGTAAGGGGCTGGAACGGGGCTGTGGTGTGAAGCGTTCGGCTACGGGATCCAGCTGGATATATGTGCTCTCCTTTCACCCCGGCTGGAGAATGCGGGTGCTGCGGGGGCATGATTGTAGAGTTGGGAGGAAGAGGCTGAGAGTAAGTTGGGGCAGTAGAGGCAGAAGACTGAGCAGCTGCAGCATCATAAAAGAGGGGAGAATAACCAGCTGGTGGGTGTGGGGGTGCTTGTTGGTGGCTATGAGTGACAACACTTAGATTTTGCCCTCCGTGGCCTTCGTTGGAAGGCGCCATCTGAAGCAGTGCATTGGTGGCAGCTTCACTCTCAGATGTTGACTGATTAACATCACTCCCACCTCGGTTGTCTGCAGACGCACTGCTGCCTTCTTGCGGGTTAGACGGTTCAGGGCGGGTCATGCCATGCTGAGACTGCCTGTGTCGAGTGAGGCTGTTAGAGTAAGCAAATGCTTTCCCACATACCTCGCAGCAGAAGAGCTTTTCACCCCCGCCTTCATGAACCGTCTGGTGATGGGCAGTCAAATGAAAGTGATGACGGAACGACTTCCAGCATATAGCACAGGTGTAGAGTCGAGGTGGCGGTGGGGGCTGCGGTTGGGGTGGGGGAGGAGGCTGTGGCTGGGGGTTGGTGTCTTGAGGCTTGACATCTTGGGAGTAGGGGTAATAGGAGGAGGTGCTTGGTGCTTGGTTCTGGCTCCGGTCTTGGGCCACGCTACATTGAGTATTTGGGTTAAAGCTGTTAAGGTTCTCCGGAGCTGGTGTGGTAGGCACCTCTTCCATCTCCCCTTTCTGATGGAGTTTGCTGTGCCTCCTGAGGCTCTGGGAGTAACCAAACTCTTTCCCACAGATGCTGCATTTGTAATTCTTTGCCCCGGAGTGGACAGTTTGATGCTTGCTGAGGTGAAAAGCCTCTCTGAAATACTTCCCACAAACAGTGCAGTGATGGGGCTTCTCTCCTGTATGGATACGGTCATGCCTGCGCAGGGTCTCGCGGCGTGCAAATCCCTTACCACAGACACTGCAGAGGTGAGTGCGTGGGAGCCCGCTGGGCCCCATTCTGGGGGTGTACTGCCTACGTTTGGGGGGCTGTCCGCCAGCTGCAGGATCTTTCTTAGCTCTTGGTTTGCGAGGACGTTTTGGTTTGGCAGTAGGATTCTGCGGGTTGCTGCTCATAGCCTCCTGACTCCCACCACCTCTGAAATTCTTATCCATACCAGACGTGGATGAAGGTGAGCCCAGAGGTCCTAAACCAAGACCACCTAGCAGACCTCCTATGATGTCTCCCCTGTCATCCCCTCTATTTCCACTGTTACTAGCCGCTGTTATAGCCGAGATTGCATTATTCACAGAGCTAGTGACATCATCTTCCGAGTCATCCAGTAGAGAAGAGAGGGGCAGGTGGGGCTGTTGCTGCGGATGGTGGTGCTGGTTGTGGCTCTGTGAATGTGGATGCAGTGTTGGGGCCAGGGGTGCCTTTCTCAGAGCTGGGCCCGCCATCCCACTTCCACATGGGGAGGCACCAGAGTAGCATGGAGATGGATTACCTTGAGAACGGTGGTCATCGTGGTAGCCTGTGTAACGATTCCGAGAGTAGTCAGTGGGGTATTTACCATCTGCTCTGTCCCTGTCATTTGAATTCCCTCCCCTTCCAGACTGAAACAGACCATCACATCCTAAACCTGATTTTGGTTCTCCTTCCCTCACAATGATTACACCATCCTCTTCCTCAGTTTTCCCATAAATAACCCCTCTATTGCTTTGATAAGTTCCCCCTCCTCCATTACCTCCTCCACCCCCTCCCTCGACTCTGTCCTCACCATCAGTTCCTGTCTTGCTGCCCCGTTGTTTGGGTCCCCTACCTGGCTTGCCGCAGGTGCCTGAGGCAGCATGGTTGAGTAGAGAGGTGCTCTCACGGAAGGCACGACCACAGGCGGGACATCGGAATGGCTTTTCCTCATGTATCTTCTCATGCCGTGTCAGTGACTCTCTACGATTAAACGCCCGAGAGCAGGTGGAGCAGCCATATGGGCGGGCTGAAGAGTGTATAACACCATGTTGCAGGAGGTGCCCTTTTTTCTTAAAGCCTTTGCCACAATCAGGGCAATGAAATATTTTGTCTGGGCTAGAACAAGAATTGGAAGAGGGTTGGGAAGTTTCTTGGGTCGAATGGGGAAGGCTTGGATCAGACTGTGTTTTTATGTGAACAGGGTTTGGGCCAGTAGTGGCACTATTGCTAGTACCTGCTGTGGTTGGCTCATGCATGCGCATATGCCTGCGAAGGCTTGAAAGTTGAGGGAAGCTTTTGCCACACTCTCCACAGCTATAAATGGGCTCTGCGTCAGACTCTGTGGCGCTGGGTTGCATTGAGCTCTGGTTATCAGATTTAGAAAGGTGAGAATCATTAGAAACCAGTACTGAGGCAGCAGTGGAAGAGGGAGCAGAGGAGGAGGAAGAAGAAACTACTGATGAGGATGAAGATGATGAGGCAAGCAGGGATGATGGTTCTCCACCCATATTTGTAATACCAACCCCACTCCCAATTAAAGCCGGCGGCTGACCGTGATTTAGCCCTCCATTACTACTAGTGCTGGGATTACCACTGTGGCTACTGTGGCCATGGTTGCTACTACTACTGTCAGATTTTCTTTGTGGCAAATAGCCGGCCATAGCTTTCTTCCTTCTACTGCTATTGCTGCTACTACTACTATTACTTCCACCTCCGCTGCTTTCGCCTTTACCATCATCCTTAGACAAGGATAAATGAAGTGGCAAAGGGAGGGGCAAACCTGCTTCCTGCTGCATCAGAGAAGCTATCTGATTTGATGAGAGTACAGGAATGCCCTGGAAGTCAAAGCCGCCCAGCGATGAGGGCTGAGAGCCTGGGTGGAGAGGGTGGTGAGGATGAGAATGAGAGTGAGGATGAGAAAGGGTGTGAGGTGGAAGCTGTTGCTGCTGGGGAGGTTGCTGTGGAGTCTGTTGTGGCTGGGGAGTGGAGTGACCATGTGAGTGAGAAGAGTGCAAAGCGGGAGGCGGAGCAAGGCTAGTACTAGGCTCTGCACCTGTTTGACTTAAACCAATCCCTAAATGGTTATGAGTTCCCTGTTGAACAAGAAACTGTTCTAAACTAGCATTAGCAGGCACCCCAGAAAGAAAATACTGATTAGCAGCTAACATGCAACTAAATTGTTGGTGAAGGCTCCGTGCATCAGACTGGGCCCCAACCAACTGGTGTCCCAGTGAGCTGACTGCACTGCTGCTAGAAGGGTTATTAGAGGTGGCCACAGAGGTTGAAGGGGAAGGAGAGGAAGAGGAGGGGCCAGGTGATGCCTGGGGGACAGAGAGACCGGGATGCAGAGGAGGAGGGGGTGGAGGTGCTGATGTTACTAATCCTCCTAATCCCCCAGCACTCCCACTACTGCTACTTCCCCCAGCAAAGTGCTCAAAGCGGCCTACACCTGGGTGTAACTGCTCCTGTGCTAGTGCTGCCTCAGACGGGTGGAAAGAGCGCAGGAACTGTGGATAGCCTGAAGAATGGCTTGAGCTGCTGCTGCTCATCTTGCTTGACTTTGAACGAGAGCTCTGGGATGAGGAAGGCTGTTGTTGTAAAGGTGGGGGAGGAGGGGCACTCATCTTGGCAAAAATGGAGGCAGAATCAGAAAAGGCGTTACCTCTAGACCCCTGCAGGGGGCCCAAGCCAAGTCCAGACAGAAGAGCTCCAGAAGACTCAGCCTGCTGCTGCTGCTGCTGCTGGAGTTGATGCTGGTGAAGCTGCACTTGCTGCTGATGCTGTAGTTGTCGATCTAAACCAAGGCCTTTGAATTGGTGGGCCTGGTGCCCACTTAACATCTCTATAATGTCCAGATTGTATTTTCCAAATTGGAACATTTCCCACTCACTGGCACATGGGAATGCAGGTGCCAAACCTCCAGCACTAGGAGCGGCGACAATGATCCCACCACTGACTGGTGAAAGACAAACTTTACCCTAAGGGTGAAGCTAAGCTACGACTTTTTTTTTCTTCCAAGAACTAATTAAATGAAAGCTTAAATCTAAAGTTCGTCTCTCCAGAATGTTTAGCTCTGGTGCTGCTACTCTCTGTTGATCATCCACTGCCCACACACTACTTCCAAAATGAGAGGGGTAGCTGAGATGACAAGCTGATGATCAGAGGGTAAACGTGTCTTTTTGGCAGGCAGATAAGTTCCACCTAATTTCAAAACTGCTTACAATAGTTTTTATTGAGAAGCAGTTCAAATGACGACTTCTTGTTTCCTTAGAGAATTACTGCGTTGACATTTTCCTTCACCTAAGCAAGACTCCTCATCCGTGTTCAGCCAAGAAGTTCCTACAGCTGAAAACACAAAATTAAAACAGGGATGAAAGTGACAGAATGTCTATACAGAGTATAATTATATGGTGAATCTGTAAATTCTGAAATCTCAGCCTGTACTCTATGTCCCACATTTGGTAGAATGATCATTTAAATTTATTCAACACTGAAATTAAATTGCAACAATGCAGACTAGAGTGAGTATGATGCAAGCAACAAATTAGACTTTGTTTAATTTAGCAGAATGCTTTAACATTGGATTTAAGTAGCTTGTGTTTTCAAGATATATGTGATTTGACACCAAAGGTTAATACCTGCTCTAGGTTCAGGTGTGACTGGCTTCTTATATTTGGGAGCCTTTAGTTGAAATGAGAAATGTGACCAATACACACCGACTGTAGTTAGACTGGAAAACTGAACATTTCTATTTTTATTAGGGAAAGAATCAATCAACAACTCAAGCTCAATATTTCATAGCCACTGAACAAATTATTAAATACACGGCACATTTTTACATGATCAGAGGGTCAGATCAAAGGTAAATTTGTAATGACTTACCGGTATGCAGTTCTTGTGGATTGCAGCACAACTAGATTTGCTGCATAAAGGCCAATTCCTTTATTCTTAGATTCATATCTACTATGGAAGATAAAGTTACTTTTTACCATTTTTAATCTCTATGCTCATAGGTGCACTTAGTAGGCGTCCATGTGAAAGGAGGCACGCTTTGCTTATTAAACACTGGAAATAGTGACCCAATATTTTACACTACTACACACTGTCCTACCTAACCCTTTAACCCTAACATGCTGCAGCAGTTCCATAATGAATCTCACACTGTATTTTACAGAATTAATACAGTATGTGTGTTGCTCCTACTAATAATAACAGTTACTGAGAAAGGTGTGGCAGTGCTGCATTAAAAACCACATCACACAGCAGATTTTTTCGGTTCTGGTTAAACGCAGGTGTGCGTATGCAACTGGTTATTTTGAGTTCTTAAAGCCTTACGTGACACTGATTATGTGTTTGTTTTGCTACTAACTTTACAAAAGAGACCTCCCCACCCCCGGTGGACAATAAAGGTATTTTATATTCTTTTTAAGCCACACTAATTAACACCAGTGGATTCCCTGCTACATTTTACCATTTTATTTGTGTGCTTTAAGAATTCACAACTTAAATAACAGTTCTTGTAATACAATCTGTTTTAAGTAGTGCAAGAAAAAATGATTCAGTCAGACATTTACTGTAAATGTATAGTCATGTGAAAAAGAAAGTTTTCACAGGATTCTACGCAGTCCTGTGAAAAACTACACCCCAACAGCTTGTAGCTATTTAACGGCAACAACTTGAAGTTATCACTTTCTGTAGAACTTTATCAGTCTTTTGCATTGTTGTAGAGGAATTTTGGCCCACTCTTCTATAGAGTGTTGCTTCACTTCATTGACGTTTCTGGGCATTCGTTTATGCACAGCTCTCTTAAGGTCCTACCACAGTATTTCAGTCAGGTTGAGGTCTGGACTTTGACTGGGCCATTGCAACACCTTGATTCTTTTCTTTTTCAGCCATTCTGTTGTAGATTTGCTGCTGTGCTTTGGATCATTGTCCTGTTGCAGGATCCAGTTTTGGGCAAGCTTTACTTTTCGGACAGATGGCCTCACATTTGACTCCAGAATACTTCGGTACACAAAGGAGCTCACAGTCGCCTCACAGACCACAAGGGCTGATGCCGCAGCATTTTGGGGTGATCCCACGGCTGTTTATGGTGATGACACGACCTGCTGCAGCTGTTTGGGGTGATGATGCTGCCATGACTTACGGTGGCTGTTTGAGATGATGTCATGACCTATTGTAGCTTTTTGAAGTGATGCCACAACTTACCGCAAGTGTTTGGGGTTGTCTGAGGGTGATGCCACGATGTTGGGGGTGTTTGAAGCTGATGCAACAACCTACTGGACCTGTTGTCCATAGGGGTGTACTACAAAGCGAGACTAGTAGGTTTTGTTGAGCTTAAATTTAAGAGTTTTCAGTGTTACGAAGGTGGCTCTCTTTTTAACCTGGCTACATCACCATGGCAGCTAATGCTGACATATAACTTGGTCTGGAGCAGGTTATGTTTAGAGTTTTGGTTTAAAACTAGCTGTAAGCTTCATATTTCACTGATTCTTTATTTTTCAGTATGCTCTAAGTGTGGAATAGATTACATTCATCACAAGTATATTCAGTCAGTAAAATTAATTTCAATTTGAGCTGGCATCAAACTAAAGCAACTTCTATGTCTCCTTAGGTTATGAGACAGTGTCAGAACTAAATATACCAAGTAAGTTTTAATGTTTAAACAGACCAAGTTTAAAGTTTCAGAGCTCAAATGTGCAACTGTCACATTGAAAAAAACATCTATAAAGGTACAGGTAGAGCTATAAAATATAATTACTTGTGAATTTACAACACAAACAATTTTCTGCCAGCATTACTGTTTTGTTGTATTTGCAACAAAAGCTACAAAGCTACTTTCGGCTGCTCTCTTATTCACAAGGGGTTGCCGCAGCAGGTAGCTCCAAACATTTGATTGGGCAGATCTTCACGCAGGATGCCCTTCCTGATGCAAATCCAAAGGGATTTGTGTCTCCTCCTGGGATCAAACCAGGGATCTTTCCCTTGTTAGGCGAATGTGTAAACCACTACACTATGGAGCTACTAATGTATCTGCAGCAGCAATGTTGAGTTTTGTTGTTATATTTTTTTTTGTTCTCATGTGGTCCATTTTGTTCTGTAGATGAGAGAAAGAATATATCAAATGCCCCTTTTTGCGCGTGCACACAGAGCCTGAAGCAGAAAGACTGGTTTAACAGAGAAAGTTGATAACCACAGTCCTGATACCAGTTACCTCTTGACTGGGTTTTTAGATTTGGTCAAGCCAGCTTACGCCAACAAGGCCTGTCTTCATAGTACACCCCTGAGATGCAACACTACCTGAAACTGGCTACTTGAAATTACTGCTGAAACGACACCCATTTATTTATGTTTAACCAGAGAAGTACAAAATTTTAAATCACAGTTTTGATAATCGCTTTAATTTTATAATATGCTTTATAAAGAAAAACTGAATGGTCAAATGTCATAATGATATTTAAGGTGTGTTGACGGGTTCATGACATCAGCTCATGCTCCCAATAGCATGAAAGACCATGTTCCACCTTAAAAACTGTTGGTAGCTGCTGGATATGTTCAGTGGCACAGTGAATTAAATTTTCCTTTATCAGCCTATATGTTAACCAGTAAAGATGAAAGGCATCACAACATGCATTGAAATGTTTAAACCGCTAAATAAAAGTTAACTAAAACTAAGAACAGTATATGTTTTCTTATGTTTTCTCCTTTATTCACATAAACTGTCTATTTCAGCTTACAGTACACTGCTGAACATAACGTCTTATTTCTTATTCCTTCTTTTTGATAAGTATGATCTGTGGCATTCTATTACTTCTATTATTTCTATTACTCTGTTCCCATTCTGTTAAAGGTACTGAATTACACTGTTTATACAGACTCATCATTTCCTGTTTCCATTTCAAATTAGAAGTTCTCCATCGTTTTAGTGGACAGAAACTGTTCATTTCTTAACAATGATTCTATTGTGAAACACTTACAGAACATCTTGTGTATCAGTCAAATAGATTTTTTCTGATTACCGTGTTTTTATGCGTAAAACAGCACATAAAAATATCTTTGGGTTTATCTCTCCCCCAACTGGTTACTAATTCACATTATTCTACCACCAATCCAGTGTGTATCTGAGAGCGAGAAAGAGAGGGCAAACATTCCACAGTGAAAGAAAGGAAAAAAGAGAAAAGGGCAGATCCAGGGAGAGTAGACAGATGTGAGAGACATGTAGCATCTGACAGCGATAGTTAGAGAGACAGAGATGAAGATGAGGCTGAGAAGGAGTCAGTGCACCAAGCACGTGCATATGTTGGTGTACATGTGCATGTTACGGTGTCCTCCAGTACTTTATAGCACCAAACCTCTGCTCAGCAGGCCATGGAATCGCCGGAAACAGCTGGAGGAAGTCGTGTCATCACTTCGAAACAGCCACGACATGTTATGACATTACCTCCAAACAGAGGCCACTGCCACGGCAGGTGGTGGCATCACCCTCAGATGCCATGGCAGGTCATGGCATCTGAGGGTGCCACAATGAGGTGGCCAATACCACAATTTGAGTTAGCCTGCTGCCAATTTGTGCCAAGCTTTATCTTTTTGGTTTTCACCAAACGTGGTGCTGTGCATTATTATCTCCACTTTGGTCTTATCTGTCCAAAGGACAAATGGCCCTCATTTACTAACAGTGTGTATGCACAAGTCTGTGAGTAATCTGTGTGTTTCACACACAAATTAGTGATTTATCAATATTTTCGTCCCTGAATTTGTTCGTACTTTATGAACAAATTTAGAAGTCCCTCTGACCAAGCTTGTGAGCAAATGAAGGCCTGGCTGGCTTAAGAAATTTAAACACAAGTCTTTAAAATGAATACCTCTACTACTACTACTACTACTGCTAATAATAATAATAATAATAATAATAAAATTATTATTATTATTGCCTTTTGGTCATTATTTACAGTTTTTCAAAACACCATAAGCCACAAAATACTCCAAATTACAATTAAATAAAAAATAATAATAAAGCGCATGTAAAGAAAACAGAACACTAAATGGAAAGGTGTAGGCTTTAACCTTAATTTAAATATATTCCAGTATCCCTTATCTCATCTTATCTTATCTAAAATTATCTTATCTTTCATTAAAAATGACTTCTATCTTTGCTGGATGTCATCATTTACGTTCTAATTTCTTGGCACAATCCCACGGATGATGGAGAATCTGGATTTTTTTTTTTTTCCCCATTGCAGTGAGTTTCTCATCTGGGGCTGACAAATCACATGCTCTTTATTCTCAACCATTTTTTTCTTTTTCTTTTGTCTTTTTTCATGTCAACTTTGATTGCAAACTTTTTTTTTCTTGAGCCACGGTGAGTGTCTCAGGAGAAACGATATTCAGCATTATTTCAGCCCAAACATTTTATTTATCTATTTATTTTAAACAGTCATCACTCCCATGGAAACATGTTGGAAGGTTGCTCCTTTTCTGGTTTCCTCATTGGAGTCTGAATTACTAGTGTGCATTTGTCATAAATCTGACAGTGATTTTGGGTGCAAACTCATTTTTTTGGAGCAGAGCAAAACCATTTCCATGCACATAATAGTAAATGAGGGCCGTTGTTACGAAAGTTTTGTGGTTTGCTCAGGTGCAACTTAATTTAAGTTAATTTATCACAGGAATGCAGAGTCCTATGAAAACTTTCTTTTTCACATGACTGTATTTCAGATAATTTTGGGGTTTTCAAAATTTGGGATAAAATCAATTCTCATGATAACAGAAACTTCAAAGATGCATGTTGATGATAAATATTAACTGAATATGAGATAATCTATGTTTAAAGGGGGCTCATGTAAAGAGGTTATTCAGTCTTAAGAACCCTTCTAAAGACATGTTTCTGCATACCTTGAATCTTTAGACACATGGGACACTGTCAGTGCCTTACTGAGGACTTTTCATCATTCAACATTAAACTATACAGAGACCCGTAATAAGTGTTTTTAAATATGAATAAAACTGTCCTACAAAAACTATAATTTTCATTCAATTTTAGCACTAAGGTAAGCGCATTTTAGCCCCAAAGTGCACCAAACTAACAATGCTGACCTTCAGTTTTACTGTGTCGATTACCACACAGTTCAAAAGGCATAAACAAGGTCAGCCAATAGGTTAAACCATAGAGGATGTTTTGAAAGGATTAGTAGTAATGAGTAATTACCTGAGCAAGTATAATGCAGGTAATTACACAGCAACAGGGGCTGTGTAGTACCTTAATGTAGGTCAAGAGGTTGGCTGATCTGCAGACACCATTTAAATTTTAATTGTGTTCATGTTCTTTATTATTAGCACTTTTAGTTTTGCTTCTATAGGCTTTACGTGGTCAGACATTAAACTGATTTTCTTTGTGTCTCTAGTGACAAACTTAACCTAACCCCAACTACCAACAACAATGGTAGCAATCTGTATGATTAATTAAAACAAGCAGGCATAAATGCACTTCTCTTGGCCAAAAATGAGAAAATAGAAAATGTAACTGTTGCATAATAACTGCATGAAGTTGTTTCTAGCATTAAAAATTCCCTTTATCCTAACCCTGGAATGGCTAAAAGTGGACTGTCTACGGCAGATTCACTCACTTGGCTCACCTCTTAAAATTCTTACCGTTTCCTCTAATTGATGCGATGAAGCTAGAGGGGAGTGAGCTCCCCTGACAGATGAGGATGATAATCTATCGCACATTTGACTGCCTCTCATTTTAATGCAAATCGGCAATCCTGTAAAGAAGGGCAGAAATGCTAAAATTAACACAGTACCACAGTCGCTGTACAATGTAAACATTAGCAGTACGTTACAGGCGCCACTTATAACGGATGCACTTGAAGTGGCATCCTGAAATAGTATTGGCTAACATTTACAGGAAAAAAAGAAAACATTGGACGCGCTTGCATGCAAAACTTCACGGTTCTCCTTAGCATCATATTTTACATTGGCTCAGCGTGTTTAGCTATTTGCTGCCACACGAAGTCTACAAAACCACATAACCGACTGCTAATGTTAGCCGTCATTTTAAACCACAAAAATATAGGCACGCCGACTACTGTTAACACTGTGATGCTAGCGTTAGCATATACATCTGCGTAACCTATAATCGGCAAATGTTTACCTACGCATCCAGTTGCAGGGCACAGTTGCAGATGGATGAGGCCTGTCACGCCTTCTTCTAACTGCCTAGCTAGCTATCGTCCGCTTCCATTTCTGCGTGCTGTTTTCCAGTCGTTAGCCAGAGCCATTTTCACTGATGCTGAGCTGGGTGAATGCTTGCACCGTTCCCCCCAGAAATCGACGCCGACAGATACCGTAGCCGCCTCCTCGCCATTTGATTACGACATGTTTCGCTGTCAGGGAGCTTTTGCTTGATATTTCGACGGCCGAGAAAAATTTGGATGGTCGGTGATAATATTTTTGGGTAAAAGTGAGTGACGTGTGCTCCCTTAACATTGGTCCTTTCCGGCCCTTGTAATATTTCCGGGTAGCAGCAGCGGGGCTCACAGACGGCGGTTTAGGGCTCGCAGCGGATTCAGCACCTTTGGTTACACGCTGGGCTAAAAGATGTGCATTTCCATATCTCCTGCTACACCAATATACAAACCCTGTCTCATTACATTACAAGTTATCAGTCTTGGTTAAACAATGTCCCCCAGGCTCCAATGTGCCTGCCTTGTAGGCCTAGAAATAGTCTATTTTAGGGCTATAAAAGGTAGTTAAAATACATAAAATTAAGTGAAAGTAAGTTCAAATATTTTTACCACTAGTGATTTAAATTCTTATGACTTGGGGTTAAGCAGAGGCCAAACACTGAAGCTGCACAGCAAGCTACATATCAGGAGAATAAAGCCTATATAATCCCTAACATCCATGTGAAAACCTTGTGTGATGTTCGGGTCTGCTGGACCGGTTTTCAATATTTACCAAAGGAAAATTATGCTATTTTCAACCTCAGACTCCTTGCCTTTGGCTCGTTTCCTGTGAAAACATATAAAATAAAGTGTTTCCAATAACTTCACACTGTCAAGTGCTGGCTGAGTAACAAAAACATGAACACCAATGAAAACCACACAAGGGTTAAAGAGGCAAAATCTGATGCTGTGATGATGGCATATACCAGCGTTATTAGAGTTATGTATTTTTTTCATCAGTTTTTATTTCATTTGGAATTTTTTATTTCACTTTCAGGTAGGTTCCAGAGTGGATTTGCTTGTTTCATTTTAGTATTTATTAGTATCAGGGTTAGTTTTAGGGTTTTGTATTATTATAATGTGGGTGGTATTTGTCAGGGGCAAGAAGTTCAGAATAGGTGTTACAAATACAACACTTCATATGTCTGTCATATAGATATCTTAGTCTCAGTAAACAATCCCTGCTGATGCTTATTGAGTTGATTATGTGAAAGAATAAAACTAAGGACATTTCCTGTTTATTTTAGTTAGTTTTGTATCAGAAAGGCTTTTCATAAAGTCTAGTTTTTATTTTTATTTCAGGTAAATAAAATGTCGGGTGTCACGGTGGTGCAGTGATTAGCACTGTTTCCTCACGGCACGAGGGTCCTGAGTTTGAATCCACCAGCTGGCTGGGGCATGTTCTCCCTGGATTCTCTCCAAGTACTCCAGTTTCCTCCCAAAAGACATGCATGTTAGGTGAATTGGTGATTCTAAATTGGCTGTAGGTGTGAATGTGAGTGTGAATGGTTGTCTGTCTCTCTGTTGGCCCTGCAATAAACTGTCCACGGTGTACCAAGCCTTTCACCCCATGACCTCTGGGATAGGCTCCAGCCCTCCTGCAACCCTACAATTGGATAGCGGTTAGGAAGAGGAATGGATGGAACTAAAATATTTCTTCACACATAGGTTCAGTTTTTAGTTTAGTTTTAGTTAACAATAGTAACCCTGGCATATACTAGGGGTGTCAAACTCTTTCTGTTTATGGACCCCATACAGCGCAGTTTGATCTCAATTGGTAGACCAGTAAAACTTTTTCATAATAACCTTTTCTTGTAATGTAAAATTAACAAGTTCGCATTCACATTTAATGAACTATCAAATTTAAAAAACAAAACAGATATATAGCCTGAATCGTTTTTAAAAAATTAAGTGAAGTCTCAACAATATGCCTGATTACAATGTGCATTACAGATCACAGTGAATCTACAGAAGCACAAAACCTTCACACATTTAGTTTTTGGAACTGAACAGTATTTGATGTGATGATTCGTGCAATTTGTGAGGATTTAGAAATCGTTTTATTTTTAACTCCTGTCTAATATGGCTGCAATCACCTCACATGTAATAGCAGTGCATTTTATTAAAAACCTGAAGAAGAATTCACAGCAATTTCTATACTTTGCAAAGCATCCAGTGGTCCGGATTGGACCCTATGGCTGGCCGATTCTGGCCTTGAGGTCGTGTGTTTGACAGCCTTGACGTACTGCTGTACATATAGTCTATATAGTCTATAGTTATATATAGTCCACCTCAAGTTAAGGTCCAATAAGCAGAATTAATATTGGGCAAAGGATGATGAAGATGGAGCTGCCATGCAGGAGGAAAAGAAGAAGACCAGAGGGCAGGAGACCACAGGGAAGGTTCATGGATGTAGTGAAGGAGGATTGGTGTGACAGAGGAGGAGGCAAGGGATAGGGTGAGATGGAGACAGATGATCCACTGTGGCGACCCCTAAAGGGAGCAGCTGAAAGAAGAAGAAGAAGTTTTCAGTTTAAGTTTTTCAGTCCAGTGTTTTGTTTAGTTTGTCTGGATGTGTGTTAAGGTGTGTAAAAGATATAATACTAATGATGACTAATATCTGCAAGAGGTGGTTCTTGAAATTGAGACAGCTTGCAGTTTCATTTATAAAAGAAAAACATCTGTAACTGTAAGCTTTGCAAAGTAAAAAAAAAAAAACCTCAACTAGCAACAGCGACTGTGCACTGAATAGATAGATAGATAGATAGATAGATAGATAGATATTTTATTGATCCCACAAGTTAAATTATTGTGTTACAGCAGCAAGATAAAGAATGAAAAATAGTATAGCCTACAATAAAAGTCAGCATGGTTAAAGTACCGCAGGCCCATAGTGAAGGCCTATACTGTGAGTTAGTGCAAACATTTTATATATACAACAGTGATAAAAAATAAAGAAAATAAAAATAAGTTAAGTTAAAGAGAAATAAAAATAAAAAAAGACTGAGATAGTGCAAAGGAGTAGTGCAAATGGCATTAATAAATAATGTGTACACTAAAAAATAAGTCTTTCAGGCATGTTTTTCCTCCATCCCAGCAACAAATCTGCACAACAACACAGTTTTGTGTTTTAAGGCAACACTGGGTCAGGGTAACTAAGATCTTAATAATGTTTAGTAGTTACTATTATATATTGTATCCTACCAAAGCTGTGCAAAACATTGAGGAACGTCGTCCTCAGGCTAAATAATAATTTTATCGTCCTTTTCATTTGATTCAGTTACTTGAATCACAAGAGGTGTGAACAATTTCACGCCTCTCTGAGTTTTAACAGTTTTATTCAGCGTGGTTAATGCTGGGCAAAGAATCTCTTACAATCATCAAAGGCCCTTAATGGCTCAACATAGCTCACACATACTGTGTATATTTGCAGTTTGGGTATTCATTTAATTTTATCTAGATTGTCATGAACTGCTTAGCATTTATAGGAAACAGTGTTTCATTTTACTTACAGGAACCTGTCAGAAGTTTGTACGCAGCCAAAACTTCAGCAGTTTTCACTGCTTTCACACAGTTGTACATGCAGAGGATATCAAAACTGAAATTATGCAGATGGAAGTATGTTATAAACAAAAACTGTAGCTGAAACAAAATGTACTACATAGTTAGATTACTTAAAGTAGCCATTATTAGTCTTTTTAGCTCTGTACATTATTGGACATATTGTCAGAAGTTATCTGTTTCTTGTCTTCTTCATGTATTTGGGACCATCATTTGTGCTGTGCTGAGTTAGAGCTGGTATACAGGAAATTTCATTTGACTACTGTAGAAGTCCATCTTATGACTCAGCTTGGTAAACAGAATCTATTTTAACTGTGAAAGTTTCAAGTGCACTTGCAAAAACCATCCGACACTGTGATGAAACTCTCTTTCGTGAGAACCTCTCCATCAAAGAGGAAGAAGAGCAAGAGTTGTTGATTCTGTTGCAGCAGCAAAGTCATTAGAGATACTGAGAAATCACCAATTAACACTACCTCAGATTAGATCCTACATCAATGCTTCCCAGAGCTGAAGCAGGAAGACCATATCAGCATCAACTGCGGGAGGAGACTGGATAAATTACACCTCAATGGTCTAATTGCTCCTAAGAAACTATGACTGAAGGAGATCAATTAAGAGAACTGGTTAAGCCAAGCAACACAAAGACTGGACATTAGACCAGTTGAGACACGTGATATCTGAATGATTAGTCTCCTCACTAAAGCTTGGTGGAGGAGGTGTAAATTCAAGGCAAAACTAATCAGCAAATTCTGCAGTAATATATTATCCCATTTGTGATTAGTGGGGCTATCATTTTTTCTAAACAGGGTGATGATTCAGATCACATATCCAGGCCCTCTAAGGGCTGTTTGACCAAGAACAGAGATTGGATGATGCCTCCATAGTCATCTGACCTAAACCCAACTGATGGTTTGGGATGAGTTGAATTGCAACTGAAAAGCAACCAATATGTGCTCAGAATACGTGGAAACACCTTCAAGTCTGCTAGAAAAGCTCCAGGTGATGATTTCGTGAAGATATTACCAAGCGCGCAAAGCTGTTATCAAGACAAATAGTGGTTACTTTGAAGAAATAAACAAAATATGAAACATATTTCGGTTAATTAGAGTTTTTCTATTCCTACATATTTAATATGCACATTTAATAGTTTTGGAAACAGTAAAAATAACGAAAAAAAAACAGTGAGTGAGTCGGAGTGTCCAAATCTTTTCACAGGTACTTGTTTATAGTGTGTTAATATGAGTGTTGAGAGGTGTTGGACAGTTTAGGCAGCACAGCTACTGATGATATCCACAGACAGATGATATTATGTTCTGCTTTTTTTTTAGTGTACACATATTAGTCAGCCCCATGTAAGGTAACAGAAATAGCTTTAAGGGCAAGTTATAGTCTGAGCAAAGCCTTCCTGCACAGTTCATCTTGGAGCCACTGAACCTCCTGGTGGTGAAATGTGCAAATTACAACGAGTGTAATGCAGCAGAGGCAGATAGTGCCTAAATCAAACATAATAATTTTTGTGCCCTTTGTGTAGCTCCTCTAAGAATTATTTCTGTGTCAGCACAGCAGCTGTTATCTGCTCTTTCATACATCTCAGTGCAATAAATGTATTCACAGGAGGTTTTAAATATGAGCTGCATAGCCCTTATTTCACCATAAGGATCCAGCAGGTACAGTATGATATAACTTTCCGCTCAGATCATCTAGAGCTGTAAATTATATGACAACAATGTCACCTTTTCATTTCATTCAAAAGTACAGTTGTCCACTCCCAGTAGCACTGTATAGCCATACTGTAGCTTATATAATATCTCACAGCGAGATGATGTGGGATTTTATTATACAGCTACTCTGTGTGCTCACTAACCTACTGAACATTTAAAGGCCCTTTTTCTTAATATAGAAGAGGTTTTCAGTTTGACTCATAATAAAACATCAATTTGTCTTATGATTACTGTTATCATAACCCCTATTCAATAACATACTGATGCAGACCAAGCTACTGGTGCTAGAATTGTGCCTGTGTGCACAAACGTTTGTTAGTCTGGACATATGTCAGTCTTGGTCTGAGACTTGGACTAAATGTGAAATGCTTTACTTACTTACTTACTTACTCCACTAGATTTATTTAGATGTTACTATTGTATACAGATTAACAATTTACATGTAAAACATGTGAAGAGCTTTTAAAATATGTGAAGCGGCTCCACCACTAAATAATCTGCTGCAATTATACAATATATGGTGCAATATTATACTGCAAGTATGTCTAAGCACATATTGTTTATGATAATAATGTACTTGACATTTTCATCGCAACAGAGTGTTTTTATATTGCACTATTAAGACTTTCATGCAAGTAAACGCTCTGAAAACTGAAAAGTAGCTTATTGGCTTGCCATGTGTTTTAGCTCAAAAAGTGTTCATTTGTCTAAATGACAGAGCTCATTATTCATACTTTAGGTTAGATATGATTTTCTTTGTGCGCCCAGTGAACACAGACATCAATATGATGTATTGCTAAATCTTAAATAGGTTTGAGAAACCAGGCACTTGAGGGTGTTTGTAGGTATTATGAAGTGCTTTAAAATGCAGAGGAACAATGTTTACCTCAGGGATTAATAAAGTATCACTTGAAAACAAAGTGTAAGGCACATAACTCAGTTTTTAGTGGTAATATTGTTACAAGGAAACTGAATGTTGCTAATCTTCAATATGTCCCATACTGAGACAAATGGGGAATTTTCCCATATGGTTTAATGATCAAAAAGTTGTGAAATATTATTATGTATTGTACATGTGGCTCAGCCAATCACAAAATATTGCAAAAAGAGGCTCATAGAATAAGTCCTGAATTCACCCATACAGAAAAGCAAAAAAAAAAAAAAAAAAAAATTAATGAAAAAAAAAAAAAACTGTATAAAAAAAAAAAAA
>VUQI01010187.1:34677-45290 GCA_015106735.1 Paratilapia polleni
AAAAAATTAAAAAAAAAAGAAAAAAAAAAAAAAAAAAAATAACCAAAAAAAAAAAAAAAAAAAAAAAAAAAAAAAACATTAATGCAAGAAATGACACACTTGATAATGAATGACAAAACATTTTTTTTCCCACCAACTTTATTATACAAATTCTTTGTAAGTCACTGTCGTATCCAAGGGGATCAATGCATTGAACAATAACAAAAGGGTTGTTTGAAATTTATAGGCATCAAAATAATCCATGAATTTTCAATACTGGACATGGTCCCTGTCCATTTCAGGTGGCCATTAAAGCATCCTCACTCTAAATGAATTCATAATGGTAAAAACACACACCATATTCATTCATTTCTTTCTGAAAACAAGCTTTTCAGCTTACTCGCCTGTGTATTAGTTCTCCTCTGTGAAAAAGAGATAACCCCTGTAACCATCTAGGAGGGTATGACGATAAAAAGACAACAAGATGTTATGAGTTTGGCACTGTACAATTCATTAAATACTAACACATATTTTTTTTTAATCCTCAAATTAATGCCAAAGAGATCACTTAAAATATTCTGATTGTACTAGCTATACAAAATACAATACTTGCACAAATTAGATTAACCATTTATAAAATTGTGATAATGAGTTTCGATGGATATGGCTTGTGAGATATTACAGACTTTGCTACAGACCTTTTGTGGCTCTATTAAAAAAAATCTAATACTACTGTATGTCATCTGTCCTATTTCCCTGAAAAAGACACTGCACTCGAAGCATTCAGGTTTCCATTAGATGTCTGTTTTTCTCCAACCTGTGTAATAAACATTCATTCGAACATACATATATTATGGCATCATGGGTTAAGTGTGTACAACCCATTTTAAGTCAGTGGGTCAGGCTGCTGCAGAAGAGACAACAGACTGTCTGTGGTGTTAATCACTTCTGGCTCATCCCAAACTCATCTATCCCTCACCGTCATCTACACGTACGTTTAGAAGGCTGCAGATTTTTCAATACCAGAGTGGAAACCTAAGTAATCACTTAAGATCAAGAAGTCATAAGGCCGATGTCTAGGCACAGTACATACAGCTGGAAAAATGGCCATATAAGCATCAGTGACCCTAAAATCCAGGCATACTGTAAATGCCTCTCAATGAAATGGAGCTGGCATGCATCAAGATTTGGAATGTTTTAAAAACTTTATGACCAGATGTATGAAAAACCAACTAGTCGTGAGAATGCTAGTTATCTAAAAACAATAAACACTTAAATCCCACCAAGTAAAAGAACATCACATCATAAGATAATTGTTAATAATAACCATAACAGTTATAATAATTATTAATAATAACACTCCATCATATTCATAACAACTACATTTAGCACTGTGTGTAGGAAGATTGTCCAAATGTGTTTCTGTTTATCAGCATTTCATCTCTGTATCTTTTCCACATGACTGAACAAAAAACGAGTTCCTTCTTTGATCCACGTAATTACCTCTGATTTCTGCTGATTAAAAAAAAAAAAAAAAAAATCCTCTCTCAGTACAATACCTTCCATTGATCAGTCACACGTTCAGCTGTGCTTGTACAGAATGTAAACCTTGAGGACACGATACAAAGTATGTTTGTATCTGGTGCAAATATCAGGGGGTAGATTTGTGCAAAGTCTCTGATTCTCTTTGAACTGTGCTTAAATTGCTCTTGTTTTTTGTACACATTAATACTTGATACATCATGACAATATCAACACAAAATCAATAGAAAGAGATAGCATTTTATATGGACCACAGATATCACATACTACAGTATATAGGATAGCCCTTAGTATTGAAAAGCGTTGTTATTGATGAAGATTTTTTTTTTCTCTTTTCTGTTTTTTTTTTTTAATTTTCATACTGGCTGAAGTGCGTTATGATACAGCAAGGTCTTTGTCTTGAAGATGGGAAGGGCTTCCTAACCATCCGAGTCTCTTATGGCACACGGAGCCGTGCAGGAGAAGGCCTCAGGTCGCCCTCGCTCCTGACTCAGAGGGTTTTTGGCTTGCTGTGAAGCCAATCCTTTACTGTACAAAATATCACTGACTTTTTGTAATTTGTCACCTGGTGATCAAAATTAAATGGTGATTGTCAGACCAGCTTCCTCTGTGGGATTTTCTTTGTATCTCCATAAATGGCTTGTAAGGACAGTTGTGTAAGTGCAACCTCTGCGTCATGGTCTATCGTTTGTGCTCTGTAGAGAAACCTCTGCTCTTCGTGTACAACCTACATTAGAGCAAGTTGCCTCTTTATTGGTAACCTGCACACAAACGTCTCTTCTTTTATCTCTTGATTTTGTATGTTTATGTCAAGATTTTTTGGAATATCGTAACTGATGGCTCTATAATATTTGGTAGACCACTGTTTTTTACAGGTAGGTCCTGATCTATAGATGAAAAGATTAAGAAAAACTCACCCATAACATAATCTTATACCAGTTTACGCTCCTGTAGTGTAACAGTAATGAGAGTGTGAGTTCCTCTGGAGATTTAATCTAAGGTCACATGGAAAACTAGGCAACCCAGGCATCAGATCGGTAATGTGGGTACGTCCCCAGTTTAAATCAGGCGTGGAGTCCTGTCAGTAGTGTCAGGCTGCTGTGTGGCAGTCAGAAACAGTTCCCACCTTGTCCTCCTGGTTACACAGGAAGCAAGAAAAATCTGTTCTGTCTTCCTGTGCCAGGATGAGGTTGGTTCAGCAGAGTTCACCAGGCACACAGTTCATTCAGACTCATCTGCTCCACCGGGCTCTTCATCTATGAGAGTCAGTTTAATAAATCTTTGTTGGCGAGGACTGAGCAGAGTGACAGTCCAGGTAGTTGGCTCAGTTCTTTGTAATTCTGTGATATTCCACACGGTCGTCCGCTTTCTCGACCCTTTTTATATAATCTGGTTTCCTATCTAATATGGCTCCTGAGTACTTTTTGAAAAAAATATATAAAAACTAAATTATGAACGGCATTTCTGTTGGTTTTTTTGTTTCACCCTTCAGGTCAGTCTTTCTACAAGTAATGGCACTGCTGTATATGGCAATATGGCAAATTCAGATACAAAATATGGCTGATGTAGGCTATCACATAATTGGAACAGATGTTCCCTATCTAATTTTTAATTTTATAAGTAAGTCATATTTAAGCTATTTAATTACAAGATAACACTAATTTGAATAGCCTAAACACATTATACTGTTACAATACTTTATACTTCTAGATTTATTTCTTGTAGCTGAAAGTATAATAGTTAAATGTAGAAGGGTGATATATTCCTGTACCTTTAATGTAAACTCTACATTAGGCACTAACCTCACACCGTCACCTCATTTTTACTCCCCGTCCTGATCCCCTGACTACCCCCTCCTCCTCCGCTCCCTGCTGACCCCCCACCGCCCCCTCCGGGAATGAAATGTAGCTGCTCAATGGTGTTCTGCCTTTTTGCTGCGAAAGCCATCCTCCTGGCGCTGTGGCCCCCTAGTGTTCCCGTTCCCATGACTACCCCGGCTCCAGGCACCTCCCCCGTCCACCCCATGCCCCCGCTCATGTGCCCCGTCATGCCCGTGTTCCTCTCCTGCTCCCGTCCGGACGTGGGGTGAGAGTTCATCTTGATCATGTGGTGACGGTCGAGGGAAGGCGTGGCGCAGACATTCTGCTGGGACTGGGCCTTCTGCTGGCGAGGCAGGGTGGGGACAATCCCCCCTCCTGTGTGGGCGTATGGATCTACAACACCCATCCCACCAACCCCCATCCTCTCCTCCAAGTGGTCTGGGGACATGAGAAGCCGTTCCTGTCTCTCCTGCCTGTCCTGGGTCTTCCTGGTGAGCGTCTGCGTGTTGGAGTTCTTATTGGAGGCAGCCATGGCTTTGTAGTACTGGTGTTGCTGGTTCTTGGACAGCCGGGACAGGGTCCCGGTGTTTCCAGGGACGTCGCCCATGTTGAGCAGCTGGTCAGTGGATTTAACTTTTCTTGGAGGCTTGGAGAGAGTGTCATAGTTGGGGTTGTATTGGGGCTCCGGGGGATCCAGAGGGTAAGGATTGGGAGTAGGTGAGGCAGGCATGCCAGAAGGTGGTGGTGGGATCCAGGGCCGAGCCGCATGTCTGGGGAGGGTCCCTCTTCCACTGAGGGTGTAGTCTCCCCCCCAGTGGAGGTGGTGCTGAGAGGACTGTAGGGCCGGCTGGGCTGTGTGAGGCCGGCGCTTGGTGGTACAGTAACCAGATGAGTACTCATCAAGACCTTTCTCTGGAAGCCAAACAAAATTTCTCTGAACTGTTTATCACCACAGTAAATAGCATGAGCACATAATGATGCATCGTGCATTTTATGACATAGTGTCAAGAGTGTCACTGTGCTTCAGTACTTATGAAACAGCTGCAGAAAAAGCACTATAAGGGGAGTGCAGGTTAGACAGAACATGTCTCATTCCTGCAAAATCGTGATACTTACCGAGGCGTTTGAGTGACGAATATCTGTTGAGCTCAGGCTTGGTGGCACTCTCATAGGAGGGCGGCAGCTGGGCCAGGTTGTGCAGGGAGTGGTGGAAGGAAGGCTGGGATTTGGTGTTGTTGTGCTTACTGGAGAGCAGGGTGCCTCCAGCTGCCAGCTGAGCATTGTTCATTCGAGGTGTGCGTTCTACAGAGACCAAAGGGAAAAGACGACGGTGTGTTAAATGAGATTTGCTCCTCTGGATATAGCGCACTGCACGTAGCAGAGTGTGAATCTTCTAACATTCACTGAAAGCGACAGATTTGAACTTGCTTTCAGCGCTGACACAAGCAACCAAAAATATGATAATCATTATTATTGTTGAAATGAATGAGTCTACTTTTGAGCTCCAAACGAAACTGAATGAAGTAAATGAAGCATCCAAGTGATTACACGCAATTTACATGGGAGCCCGGCTTTCATCAGCTGCCTTACCGATAGTTGCAGTGTGCTTGGGACTGGAGCCTGATGAGTGGATGAAATTGTGTTGCAAATTGCCCACTGTAAGTGAAAAGAACATGAAGTAATCAGCTCACAAAATGGATGTCAGGCAGTTTCAACTTGAATGGTGTTTTAACATAAAAAGAATAAGGCAACTTTACATATGTATCTACCTAAATCAATTCATCTTCACATGATCACATAAGCACTGATCTCCACAATCTTAAGAATTAAGAATTAAGGACGCAAGAATATCAGAAGTATCTTTTATAAATGACCATAGCGCTTACAGAGAAATTACTGAGGTTAAAGATTCATTTTTTAGCACATCACATTGAGAATTCTTAATTTTCTTCTCTCTTCTAAACAGCTGCAAAGATATCTCGATGGAGGAGCACAGGGAAAAAAAAGCTGCATCCATTTACAGACGTGGCAAGCACAAAGTGCCTCTGCATAAAGAGGATGCTGTTACAAAAGTGTACCTCTGATTGTGCTATTCACTAACACTCTATGAGCCCTAGACTCTCACATCTGTTGTCCTTGCTGGGCAGTCCTGGGGCGTAGAGATTTTTCGGAGCTCTCCCCAGTGTCCCCTGTCCATCTCCTACAGCCAGAGCCACACTGTTGTTTCTCTCATCCTGCTGGACCGGGCTCGACTGGTGCCGCAACATGTCAACCAGGGCTCTAATGATTCCATAAACAAAAGCAAAAAGGAAACACAAGATAAAACAGATAATATAGTACTGGCTGGCTGACTACATTAAATTTTAATACCAGGAGTGTTCTTTTTGGATTGCAATAAGCAGCACATCAACAATCTATATGAGGATGAAGGCTTCAGGGCTTTTTAAATATATATGTGAATGTTAATCTCGTGGTGAGACATCAGGTTTTGCACCCTCTTTTCATGATCACCATCATAACTGTGTGGATACAATTTAGTACAGTGATGAATAAATATGGAAAATGTGAAAAAATAACACACAGGGGGATATTTTTGCATTCCCTAAGGGACCAACCAACACTTCACGTGGGTCTACAACTGTCATCTTCCATAACTGATGTAACTAGTAGAAACACCAAAAGGCCCGTCTTTATTGCCAAGACGACAGGCCATATATGCGATAAGAAAGCCAAGAGGAAATCAAAACAACCATGATTTCCGCAGCAGTCACTCGATGAAGCTCAAATATGTTTCAGTTGATGACTAATAACATTATTCTGGGCCCAGAATGATGAATATAGGCCATTTATGGAGTCCTGAAAACCTAATTTCATTACATTATTCATACATCAATATGAAGTAGTGAATCCAGCAGTGAAGTGTGATGATATTTAAAAAAATGTCTAAGCCTCACCTGGGCATATTCAGGTCCCTTTGGTTGGCTTCCTGTTGCACCTTGTTGAAGACCACCTTGATGCCTACTGCGACAGCCACCATAAACACAACCACACCACCGATGACAAAGCCCGTGTTGTGGCTCTGCTGCTTCAGTGGATCAAAGTCTGGGTCAGGACCGAATTCCTCTGGTATAATCATGGCTTCTGTCTGTGGCTTGGCCCAGTCTGGAGAGTCATAATTTTTACAGCTGTCCTGCTCCAGTTGCCGGCTTCGCTCTGGACAGCAGAAGCGGTAGTGGCAGGTTCCACAGCAATAGATGAAGGTGTCCTTGGAACAGTTGAAAGCGCTGTCAAAGTGTCCCATTACGTCATAATAACCCCGACATACATCCATCCATACATCCATCATTCGGGGTGGGATAGGCGCTACCTGGGCTGCACCTAAGGGAGGTGCAAGGGCCTCTGCTGAAGTTACATTCTTGGGGAACATTACCTGGGGCAGGGGTCTCGGAGGTGTCTCTAGAACTCCCTCTGTGGTTTCTGGAAGTGTCTCCGGAGTTTTGGTCCTGCCTTGAAGAGCAGCTGGCCTAATGTTGGCCTGGATGGCAAGGAGCAGGAGAGAGGAGCTGGAGCCAGTCTTGGATTGCTCGGTGAATGGTCTCCCTGAGTGGTCTAGGTGCTGAGGAAGTGGGGACGGAGAGGTCTCCACAACAGCAGCAAGTGGGGCAGTAAGGAGGGAGAGGAGGGAGAGCAGGGAGACAGCGAGGACTCGGAGATTGGTGGTGGGCGGCATTTTTACATGACTAAGACATCTATTTTCTTTTATTGAGTCAATGCAGTTGCAACGGTGTATCTGCTTTTGCAGTTTAACCCACTAAAATGCCATGTGATATATTCGAGCAGCATGTACTGGATATTGGAGTTTCATTCAGAATGCTGGGTGATGAAATCTGAAATCCACTTTTTGTGTATTTTTAAGGTGTAATAATAATAGAAAAGGTCAGGAACAATAAAAATGAAAAGGACAAACACTATCAAAATGTTTTTGTAGTTTTCAATAATTGGTGATAATGGTATTAAAATGTTTTTAATTTCCTGTTAGAAAGGAGCTCTGAAAGTGTAATGACTTCATCTCTTGCCCTCTAAAAACACCTCTCAATTCGAGAACACTAAAATGGATGCAGCTTTGTAAAAAGGACAGATTGAAAACAACAATCTTTATGCTTTTAGTCCTTAATGCCTCATCCTACATGTCCCACGGAACAAAAGAACAAATATCTCCTTTACTACCGGGTGAAATTATCTTTTGCAACCACAAAGTTAGGAGTTACGAGCGTGTATTTTCAATAGAATATGGCATTCCTGTACATTCCTGCGCTGATGGCACTTGAACAATAGACTATGGCCGGTTTTTTGTTAAATGTAAACAGGTTTATCTGTTCTCTTCATTCCTGATCGACTTTTACAGTCTGGCACTGCGTACATTCAGAAATGGCACTTATTTAACCTGTAAGCAACTCTTTTCTGGAAAAAAAAAAGAAGGTATGAAATCTATTTTGTTTTCATATATTTGGTGCTTTTTGCCACTGTAAACAATCAAATGGAAATAAATGACTGCACCACTGATAAATACTGTCCATTAGTGTGGCCTAGTTTCTATGGAGCATCGCATTATCTCCATGTTAGCCTGTTCTCGGCACCCATCACGTCTATAGATACACTATGTACTTTATCTCAATCTTTTCTATGGTTGGATTAATGTGCTCAGTACTCGCTTGGCACGGACCGTTACTGTGACTGGGCTGTGGGTGATAATGAGAATGGCTCTGGTTAAGTGCTAGAAGACTGCAACCACTGAAAATTAGGAGTAATCATAAAGCAAAGAAACGACTCCCAGCCTGTGAAATACATTGCAAAATGAGGCAAATGTCATGATTTTAAGTGCTCTGCCTTCAGCTTGTAGGCACAAAATGTTGCCCGTGTCACTCAACTGTATCGCTAATTAGATATGAAGTGAATGGCACATTGCTTCTCCATGTGACATGTCTCTCTAAGTAAAATTATTCCTGATTTGTCTCCGATGTTGAAAGAATATCACTTTTGTGGAGAAATATGTAAATGTGTGAAGTTATTGTGTTGGAGGTGTTGGCAATAATAGACAGAGGCAGATCTGTCTCCCACAGAAATTATAATTATATGTAATTATCAAAACGTCCCTATCTGTAGCAGAGAATGTAGGCACAGATGGGGGAGACAGAATGGTGAAATCACCGAGGGCTCCACTTGTTTCAGTTACATGCTCCTCTAACCTTCTGAGGAGAGTTCAGTGGAGGAAAAACGAGAAACACGTAGCATCAGTTCTCCCACTGACTAATGTTCCAAAAGAGTTATCCGGGTGAATTTTTCTTCTTGTTGTTTCTAAGCGTTCTGCTTGATTTCCACAACTGTCTTCGGGTTTACATATCGACAATCAAATCTGGAATGTGTAGGCCGAATGTCCACTGTAATACAAACGAGAGACATTAGATTAGAAGCATGCAACCTCTTCTCCTCACTTATTGACCCTCTTTGTGCGTGTGTGTGTTCATTTTGGGTGCACACACCACAGTTATTTTTTATTAAATGCACTATGTGCATTGTGGAAAGCTGTGCGCGTGTGTGTTAGTGTGCCTGTTTGGTTGCAGGAGGAACACTCTCCTGAAAAGCCAATGATAGAGAACGGGAGCAGAGGGATAAATGCAGGGTAGGGATTTAAATGAGCAAAGAGATTGTGGCGAGCGGGAACAGCCAGAGGTATAGATGCAGAGACGACCATGAGTGGGAGGGCGGTGTGTGGGTGGCACAGAATCAAGTACATTTCTCCCAGCACTTACCAATACAACACAGCACATCACACAAACAGCACCACCAAACAGATCTGCAAACACAGTCCATGCCACACGCAAGAGGAGAAGTGCTAATCAAGACTGCAAATCAACCGCTGTTAGAACAGTGAAAGGGGTAGAATTTGAAACTGTAAAAAGGCTTTGTGTGAGTGTGTACATGTGTGCATGTGAGAGACTATAGTCGGCATTCTGTAAACCTCCTTGTAGTCAGTCTCTGCCTCTCTCCTTTATTCCTCTTGCTCCCTCCTTCTCCTCTTTCTCCCTCATTCTGCCTTTCTCTCTTTCTCAGATTCTGTGCGTGGGTTGAGGCAGCTAACTCTCTCAGAATAGCACTGCAGCTCTGTCTGTGTGTGTGAGTGAAAGAGGCAGTGAAAGAGAAGGGAGGTAGAATCCAATCTACACCCATTAGCCAAACCAGATTTCAAAGTCACATCTGCAACGTCTCTTTCTCAACAAGATTACACTGATGCCTTGCACCGTCATACGTGAACGCTGCTCATCACCATATTGTCTGCACTCTGCTCTCACTACTTTCACTTCATGAGGATTTTCCGACCAAATTGTTAAATCACCCCTGCTAAATGTGCATATACAGATGCCAAACAATGTTGGCAGTAAAAATTTCAACTTGAATGTATTCAAACTGCAGAAGACCAGTCCATCTGTAGCCAAAAACTGCTCTTATCCAGTAAATGTGTTCCTCTAGATGTCTATATACTGAGGTGCTGAAGCACTGCAGTAGAGAGGGAGAGAGAGCTGTACCAAAGGGGTGAAGGGCACACATTCACATGTGTGAAGATGCAGCCTTGCATGGCCATTGGAGGGAGAACAAACCAATCACTTGCAAATCCAGGAATCTGGATTTGCAAGTGATTGTATCAAAGCAAACGAACCAAAGGGCCCCGTTACTTTCATTGCAGGATGCTCACAAGCTGTGCAAACGGCTGGGCATGCAATTATTTCAACAGGTGTTTGCTGAAAATGAAACAAAATGGCCTCTTTTTCTCTAGACGCACTGTTGCAAGACGCACTGTGTTGTGAATCCGTTGAGGGGAAAAGAAATTTCGCAAACAAGTCGTGTGTGCCCAAAAAGACGTCTAATTACAACGAAAGCCGCGCGGAGTAGGGGCTACTTTGGTCTAATCAGTGAATATATGCTGCGCAATGACTTTGCATCAGAGGAACGATTTGGACATCGACTCCTCAGACTACACTACATCCTTCATTATGTTAATAAGTTGCAACTTGCAGTGTACAAGCATGGGGGTTATGGACATGACTTGCATCTATCAGTAGGCTAAGAGTGCGTGGGTGTATCCGTGCCGGTGTGTGTGTGTGTGTGTGTGTGTGTGTGTGTGTGTAGTCCGGCTGGATGAGTCGGTGTGTGCGTGTGATATCAGTGTTCTTAATATCAATATGTTTATAATGTCGCAATTTGCTGGCACTTGTC
>VUQI01010195.1:2082-22679 GCA_015106735.1 Paratilapia polleni
TTACACTTTGGCCATATTTAATATGAGCATTCAACATTGTAATAGTACATATTTGAAAAAAAATAAAGAAAAGCATAGTAGTTCGCTCTAAATAAATTGTTTTTTTTTTTGTTTTTGTTTGTTTTGTTTTTTTTCAGACTTCAGCGTGAAACCTTTGGACAGATCAGCTCACTCTCTTTGTGTGTGTGTGTGCGTGTGTGTTTCTAGGGATGTTTGGCCTGGTGTTCGGCCTCTTTGGGATGCTGGCCTATGATGGGGAGAGGGTGAGGGAGTCTGGGATGTTTCAGGGATACAATACAGTCACCTGGACTGTTGTAGCACTGCAGGTAAGTTTCACTCACTGTACTGTCACATATATTGTCAAGCTTCTGGGGTAACAGGCTATTTAATTTTGCAGCTCAGACTCCCTGTTGGCCCTACAGGTCATGCCTTTGTCCATCTGTGTCTCTGTGTTTGTTTTTTCTTCAGGCACTGGGTGGTCTGGTCATAGCAGCGGTCATCAAGTACGCAGACAACATCCTCAAGGGCTTTGCTACATCACTCTCCATCATCCTGTCAACTCTTATATCGTACTTCTGGCTGCAGGACTTTGACCCCACTGGGTAAAGAAAGCAGTTGCTATCTTTCCCTCTATCTCTTAATCTTTGTTTTTCTTTCCTAAAGTCACAATACCTGGAGCTGATAGAGTTGTCTGCTCTTTCCTACAGTGTTTTCTTCCTTGGGGCCATTTTAGTCATTGTGGCCACTTTCCTGTATGGCTACGAAGGCAAGCCTTCCCCCAATCCCAGCAGGGCGTAGGACAATCACGGCTGAAACTACAGCAGCAGTAGGAGGTTGTGTTGAAGCGTCAAGACATGAAGGGAAAGGAGGACAGAGGACTGGGGAAAAGAAGGGGAAAGGTCTTCATCATATATTATCATATATTATGAAAACATATAGGAGGAAGAGAGGAGGTAAGCAGGTCCGAAACGGGGAAAAGTTTTTTAAAAAAAGTACGAACAACGCTGTGACGAGTCTCACACCAAAAGTGCCTCAGCTGAGAAGGACAAGCAGTGAGAAAAGAAAACGGGATTGTATGGTTTTCTTTTCTTCTGTGATTACAACAGTAGACATAATCCTGGCTGCCACACCTGCAGAGGTAAAGCGATACTGGACCGACTGATTGTGTTCATCAAGAACTAGTTTGACTGCCAGTTACTGTTACTGCCACGTCAGTCACACACATACAATAATGGATTTAAAAGGCCAGGCTGATGGGAGTTTCTAAATATCCTTCAAAGCTCCATTTTCCCACATACACTGTAACTTTAGCCCAGTGGCTCACATTCATCTTGCAGTGTTTAATGCTCTAACAGATATTCTTGTCCTATTTTGGCCTCTATAAGCACATTTCAGCGGCTGGAATGAGTTTCAGCCATCGTTTACTCTAAAGCTGTGTACAATACATCTACATGCTCTGGCTTAGGTTGATAAAGGTGTATTTTTGCAGGCTTTAGCCTCAGTACCACAGAGGCTGGATTTGTACACAGCTTAGGAGGACTATCTGCCTGGGAGGAACAATTCAGGGTGTAAAAAAAAAAAAAAGACCCCTGAAGATTTACACTACGGTAGTTGCAGTGACCATAACTGGTATTGTTTTCTAAGTCATGGCTCTCATGTTGCATTTTCTTCAGCTATTTTTGAAATATGGAGACTGTTATTGTTGCTAGGCAGCATATAGTCAGTGGGTCACCTCTGATAACATATACAGTATTTCTCAGTGTCAGGACTGTTGCACTGTACGGTTCTGGTTTTTGTCAGCCTGGTGGAGTCTAATGTATAACAGTGAGAAATAAATTGATCTTATATTTCAGAAATATTGTTTGATGCTTTAACAACTGGTGATTAATTGAATATTTGTAAGATAATTTGAACAACCTGAAATCATGTTAACCTTTGGTGTAAGTATTAGCACCGTTTCCATATAAATCTATAAATGAATTGCCTGTTTAACTTATTTATTCGGTAATTAGGCTTAGGTTGAGTTTACTTTTCAGAACAACTGGTGGTGGTCAGCATCCAGCTCCTTGTGTCCTGTACTTGTGCAACAATATATGCTGGTGATTTTGTGGCAAAATAATCTGAATGTGGCCCAGTGAAGTCTGGAACTGACTGAACAGTTGAAGCATCAGGCACCTGTGCGACATTGTATTTTTTATTTTTATTTTTTTACGTAGAAGGTAACATTTGACTGTATGATTGAATTAATTTTTTTTTTTTTCCTGAAACTACTTTTTTTTTGGGGGATAAAGCGGGTATAATTAAGAACTTTATTATTTTAATTACAATATGTGAATCTTTTATAAAAGAAAAAATGTTTCCTATAACTTATGTGAATGTGTCTTTGTGTGCCTCCCCTCTGATCTTTTTACTTTATAACAACATATGGCATTTACATTTTCTACTCGGACACAAATGAATTCATAGATTATATACAAAAGATGGACATAGCCACTGTGATGCCACCCAAGTGGTTAGCGAAGTCCCGCTGTGAACGCTCTAAAGAGCATTTTTCACAGACAAGGGAGCTGAAAGGTCATTTTTTCCCCATAGACTTCTATACAACTAGTTGTCTTTTTGCAACCACTGGAGTTGCCCCCTGCTGGCCATTAGAAAGAAGGCAGGTATAAGGTAGTTCCACAGTGGCTTCACTTTTCAGACCAGAAAGTTGCATCCATCTTTTACTTACAGTCTATGAATGTACTATGAGAAGAAGATCCATCTTGGTAGCCTCTAAAACCCATGTCAAATTATTACACTCTCTTAATTGACTTTTGCACAATTACATCTACCTTGACTACTTTAATAAGACTGTAGAGTGATAAACAGGAACAAATTCACACTTTATTTTTGGCATTTGTTTTAATGAGTTTAAAAACACTGCATGCAAAAGCCAGACAGTCTGGGAGAAAGGACTGTACCGCGGCAGAGTTTCACGTCCTCTTTATATATATATATAACACTGTAAGACACCATTACCAAGTCGCTTTCAGACAATCTAAAGTCGATCAGCAGAACAAGTAGGAATTTACAAGTCAAATTCCACATGAAAGGTCGTGCACTGCTCTACCCCCGAGTCCACAGGCACAGCTGTTAACTATAAAAGACACTTGAGGCCCTGATACACTTCAACAGCAGACTGTGTGACCTCATGGTGAAGTATAAATGTATTCTCATTAACACTTTATTTTAATCAGGGCATGTGAAAAAAGTTTCACACTATAAAAGCGTCAATTCTCAGAATAAAGTCGGGGTCCAATAATGATCTCCTCCTTAATTCTCCAGTTAGAAGTGCTGCTCTTGATTGTCAGTGTGGACTCTCAGGTGCCTCACAAATTGCCCCTGTGTCATGGCTACAATAGGCAGGTTGTTAAACTATCCTTTTTTTTTTTTTCACACCTCTATATGATAAGCGTGTGTTGGGGCTTGCAATACGCAGGCAGAACAGTCCTTCCTGGTGATCATGGCTCTAGTGTCGTTCTAGATAAGGTGTGTCTGTGTCTGTGCGCATGTGTGTATGTGTGTGTGTGTGAAGGCTTGTTCGGTTCGCACCAAGAGTAATGAGCAGCATGGGTAAGATAATGTGGTTACATCATCCATCTCTCTTCATCTCTGGCTCATCTGGACCAGCTCAGCAGTTCAGCATAAGCCTCTTTGTTTTGTTTTTTTCATAGTCCCACTGTGCACTGAGGATGGATGAACAGATATACAGCAAATAGACCCGCCTTGAAAATAATAAGAAGCAGTGTAGAGGTTTCTGGCACTATTTCACCTCCTTCTAAGGTGCATGGAGGAGAGGAAAAAGTCTGAAGAGATCAAACCTCCTGCAACACTTATGGTATACAGAGTAATTATAGTGCTAGACCAATGCATTTTGGCTTGTTTCCTTCATCAGGGTCATCATAAAATATATTACAGATAACATTTTAAATGATGTAGGTGTGAAATAGAAAAAATACAAAACATACAATCATACAAATTTACATACATATCAGCCATGTCTGTAATGTTTTATGAGCATGAGCATGAGGAAGGTCACGAGCCAAAACACAACAGGCTAGCAGTAAACTGCAAGTGGTGCTGGAGTTGTGACCTTTTAGAAAAACAACAGATAAATGTTTGCATTTTGTAAGCTGGACCCTGGTTTCCATTTTCAGTCAAGAATCTTCTAACACACACATTATAAATGATCACACAATGGCACAAAAGACGGTACATCTGTGGAAAGCAAACACTGCAACAATCTTTAAAGGCTTCTTCCTCTAACGCCACCATGAGATTTGATATTTTGCAAACTATTGACGGGATTGGCATGAAAGTTGGTATAAACATGTCACCCTGAGGATGAATTGTAATAACTTTGGTGATCAGCTGTCTTTTCATTTATGTAGTAATTTGTCCAATGTTGTTTGAAGAAGAGGAAAAATCCTGTAATCTTCAGATCAGTAGTATTTAACAAATGTTTGTGTGCTAACATGCTAAACTTGGATGATAAATATACCTGCTACATAAGCATATTAGCATTACCACCCCTAGCATGTTGACAGTAGCTGAAACACTGTTGTGCTTTGTTATAGCTGTGATCACTAAAGAAATTTCATTCATCTCACTGACAAATATTTCAGATTACTTCCTAAATCTACAGGGCTAGACACCGCTAGAGGTAACTGAGAAGAAATTTTTTTTGTTTGTTTGTTTTTTTTTAATTTCGTTAAACTGATCCTTAAAGTCTTAAAGGCATGAATACAGGTTTCGTTCACTAAAATCTTTAAACTGACAGACATATCGTGGTTCATTTGTTCTCCTGCAGCATCTTCAAATGATAAAACCATGTTTTACTATAGAAGGCTGTCATCAACACAGGCATCTCTGGCTTTCAAAAGGCAGGGAAGGAGAAGCTCTGCAGCTTGGATGAACTGGCCATGTGTGATTGTTTGGGGGGAATCCCGCTGCAGGGCTTCGTTTATGTCTGTGTGTATATGACTGAAACCAAGGTGTTATTTCTACTTTTCCTCCGATATGTCAAAAGCAAGGTAGCTCTGTGTATGCATGTATGTTGACAATCTCTAAAAACGACCCTACAATGTATCAACATCACAAATGAGCCCCCTTGTGTGTGTGTGTGTGTGTGTGTGTGTGTGTGTGTGTGTGTGTGAGAGAGAGAGAGTGTGAGGCAGTCTGGTGTGACACAGCAGCAAGCCTGGACCCGACCCTGGGGCTTCATTATAGAAAACACACAAACACACGCCTGCACACTCACATCATCCTGTTGATATTATAGTTATCTCAGTCCATAATGAATAAACCCCACAGTGCTATCGTCCTCCTTGGACCTGTACGCAACATAAACACTAACACCTTTCCTTGGTTAAACTCTTACACAGCACTTTAGTGTACAGAACAGAGCAGGCCGTAAGTACGTCATCAAGACTGTAAAAACCTTTTTTGAATTGTATTTAAACTCGATCACTTCTTTCTGGGCCTGAGTAGCTACAGCACAGGTTTGAGTTACATCCCAGCACTGATGGCGGTTGTTCAAACTTTAGACAACTCTTCCCTCACATGTGCTGGGCTGGAGTGAAGGCCTGCACACCCGACAGATTAACAGCACCAGAAGCAGGGACTAACATACTTTCTGGATCGTCAAAGGCAGCGGTGGGGAATTAAGGCAGCTGTCCCCTCAAGATTTTACACGCAAAAGACTGCAGCTCTGATTAGGCCATCAACAGTTGATACAATTCTCAGCCTGCTTATAAATATCCATTTGTCTGCTTTTGTCTCTCATCTGATTATCTTGTTAGCCGTTTCGCTGCAGAAGTGGGGTGATAGGACATGATGTAAAAAAATGGCCAATCAGATGCTCTCAACGTTCTACTTGGGTGGTATAACAACAACCGGAGGGCCTCTCCTCGGCCTCCACATCAAAACCTGGGCATCATTGGCGTTGGGCCTCCCCATGGCGTTAGGAGGGATGGGCTCCATGCGGGTCAGGACCCGTGGCTGGTCCTGGTGCACCCGGCCCACCAGCCTGGCCCTGGAACCCAGGGGCAGGGACGGATCCACTGCGATATCAACCCTCATCCTCCACTTGATGGTGTGGAGCAGGATCTTTTCCCTGGACGTGGTGTTGAGTGCCACCAGCCAGGTGGTGAAACTCTGGTCCCTTTTGATGTTAGTCAGTAAGGGCGTGTTAGATTCACTGACTGGCACAGCCCAGGTAACGCTGGGGTAAAAATTGTCATTCATGCTGACGATGAAGCGGGACGGCTTGGAAGTGGGGCCGACTATGGTGACAGTCTCTGTTGTGTTTCCATACCAAGGGTAGCTCACTCCATCTGAGTCGCTGATGGCCCTCACCAGGCCTTCACGTAGCTGAGGCAGCTCCCAGCTTGACCTGGAGGGACACCGAAACCAAGAGATCTCTGGGTAACTATGCACCATTCATTTAAAGGAGCAGAACAAAGATGAGTCACAGATTTTCACTGATGTTTAAACTTTAAAAACACAAGTTAAGCACATTGTTGCAGTGTATGACATGGATAAACACACTGTAGTTCATTTTTCCTTTCATACTTCCTTGCTGCCATAAAAACTCACTAGAGCACCAAATCCACTGATGAAAATAGTCCCCAACAAATGCACTTTATTAGTCTTAGGTCTACTCTAATAAACATAAATGAAACACTGTCAGTAAATTTACTAGTGATACCAGCATGACTATTTTCAGTTTTGGTGCTGGGATGATCTTTGTCATACTCATGCAAGCAAAAAAGTTTAGTTTGTTTTTGTTTTGCTCGTTGTTTACAGTAAAAACTAATGAGGAAGGCCAGCTCTGTGATTGGCTGCTGTTATCAATCATGGATAATCTTGATCCTCCCTCCTCACAGCGTTTTATTGAATTTTATTTACAGTTTTTGCCTTATTGAACTATTAGTTTTGTGGTATTGTATTTTATTGAGCTATTCTACTTTATGAAATCTATTTTGTTATAAGTTGTATTTAATATTTTGGCTGCTGTAGCACAGGAATTTCCTCACTTTTGGGATAAATTATCTAAAAACAAATGCTTGTAAATGGTATCTGATGGTTCAGTGTGTCAGAGGATTATCATCATCCTTTTGTTGTACTCAACAGCTTTGTCATCTGGTGCCCCCTACCATCTATTTATCATGCCATCATGACCAATCCGATGACACCCTAAACCCCATCCTCTCACCCCTTCACCCACCACCTACACCCCAAACGCAGCAGGATTAAACACCCCCTCGCATATGCCTTCCAGATAATGTGTGTGTGTGTTGTGGGGGTGTGGGGGAGGACATGTCTCCGTGGGCACAATTTGAGTGTGAGAGCAGCAACTGTTGTTTAGCTCCTCTAATAGCAGCTTTTCTATTTAGGTGCCAGAGTCACAGGAACAGAATCTGTCGGTGGGCGTTTGAATGAAGGAGGCTGACAAGCTCAGTTAACCTGCTGCGTGCACAAATGCTCCTCTAGCCTATGCAACTCAGTGTGCTCCACAGGCATGAACACGTTATTATAGTTATTAGAGTGTACAAGCATGCATTCAAAGGCGCGCTATCACGCAAGCACTCCGTTTTTTGAATCTGAAATCACGTCACATGGGTGTAACCGGGACTCAGGTGACAGAGATGTGAACTCACATGCCGACGTCTCCGTAGGTGTTGTAAAATTCCATATGGGTGCACGCCTGGATCCAGCCCACCACCCATGTCTCATTGCGCGGAATCGGAGGCATCACAATTCTCGCAGAGGCTTTGAAATAGGGCGTCTTGTATCGAAGCACTATAGGCGAGTTCTCCTCAATGACAGTCGGGCAGTAGTCTATGGTGGCGGACAAGTCGTACACCACGATGCTCTCTCGTTTGATGCGTGACTTGTTACAGGCTATGCTCTGGATGCAGCCCATGGCTGTGCAGGTGAAGGTGATGGTCAGGAGCTAAGTGAGCCTGACAGGCCGGGGAACAGCGCAGCTGACCGGGACTCGACCAGCACTGAGGCTGTGCATCAGATGAGACTGTAAGGCAAAGGTGGGTGCTACCACGCTGAAGGCCCAGATCTGAAACACAATAAGGCTTCAGTGGGATCACAGGAGGGCACCCAGTGACACGGACATCCGCCCTGCTGATGTGCGAGCACATCAGCCAGCTCCAGGGACGCCGCTCTGTGACTGACCCTGCGCTCTGACCCCTCTGGAGGCTCCAAGCCAAAAGAGAAATTCCCAGCGCAGATTAATAAAGTATCACATGAATTTTTGATGCAGGGATGATTGCATCCTCTCCTCTGAAACTCAAACTGTCAGTTTCCGGGTGCCTTCTCCTCAAGGATGTGACCCATCTGCGCTCCTGCTTGAATCCCTGCCCGTAACCTTTGATCCTCGTCTTTCTGCCCCGAGCTGTCATGTCACAAGAGGCGTCGGGGGACCGGCGGACACTGGGGCACCGGCAGGGGGACCCGGTGGTCGGGCGGCGGCGGTGTTAGTTGATGCGGCACTGTACATGAGATGCTGCTGCTGTTGCTGCTGCCTATAACCTGAGCGGGGTCGTTAGGGTCCGTCATGCCTGTCGACTCGACGGGAGGGAAACCCGGTGAAACAAACGAAACCTGGGAATCCGAGCATCAGTGATGGGGGGGAAATCAGCTTCCTCTTGCAGAGTTAGACGACACAGACGGCTTTTCCCGATCAAGCCGAGGGAGACGATGAGCTACAAATACTCATACTGTAAACTGCTAAAGACGACGAAAACAATAAAAATCAGGTAAACAGTATTATAGTAATCGTGCTGTGCAGCGTACACCGCGCGGCATCCTCATTTGATGAAGGCTGCACGGCTGTGTGTCGCTGTTCAGCCTGCGTGGTGCTGAAGATGCTGAATGGACCAATGAACGGCAGAGGGAGACTCAAGGCGTAGGATTGCCCGCGTCTGCACACTAGTAGCTTTGCGACCTCTTTCCTCCATATTGGCATAATGCTTTCTAATCCCATAAACAAAAAGCAGACATGGGCTAGATAAGCCTCCAGTGGATGGGATGTAGCCTACTCCAGTGCTGGTGCTATAATCAGGGCTGCAAGATAAAACGCAACAGGTTTCAGCACATGTCATTCAAAATTTTTTTGGAATGATTCAGCCCATGTGTGATGCTTGTAAAATATCTTTCCATGTGGGATATTACTGCTAAAGAGCTCTTGAACGCACACCTTAAACAGAAAGCGTTTCTTATACATTTAATTGGTTTGGTGGCAGCCAGGTGCCAGAAGCATCAGGCAAAATAAAACTGTCACAATCTTGGCAAAACATCACCTCGTGGTACATTAGTGTCAGTCTTCCCCAGTAGGTGGAGTTTTCTGAGATGTCAGATGTTATTGCGTATAATTTATTTTACTGGACAAATTTAAATACAGCCACCCAGAACTAAATACACAACAACAGAATTATATTGCTACTTTACAAACAAGCATATATCTACACTACACAGGCTATGTTTTTCTTTTTTACTTTTATATTTGCAATTTATTAGACACACAGAGGTTTTGTTGCACTTAGGCTTGTTTTACATTAACAGAATATATTGTTGATCCTTTTGCCTTGACCCTTTTGTGTTTTTCTGATTGTAATAAATTATATATTTATGAAATACCATGTTTGCATTTCACTTTCCTTTTAAAACATACAGTGGATTCACTACCGTTTATCACAAGACTTTACATAAATCATCAAAGATATAGCAGTCTCATTTTTATGTTATTTATGTGAACCTCGGTTTAAAACATAAGTTTTAGCTGTGTTCAATAAAGGACACAAGTTAAATACTTTTATTTTGAAAACCAACTGTTTACAAGCGTAGCGTCGTCATTTCCGGGTGGGAGAGAAGTCCGGCTACTGAATCACACACAGGAGGAAAGCAACGTGTTGTGCCTATAAACTATGAACATGGTACCATTGTAAACTGTGGAAAGTCAGTCCCAGTGTTTTAAAGCAGGCCGTCATGGTGAGTATCGTATTTCATGCTACAGTTTAACGTCGCAAAATCCAGACGCTAATACTTTCACATGTGCTAAGCTAACCAAGCTAATGGTAACTCACAAGCCACAAGCTCGTGAAGCTGAAGTTGAAGCATTAACGCTACTGTAACTTAAATGTAGCTAAATCACGAGCCAAAAAGGTATTTTCTATTTATTTATTCTTGACAGATACTAATTACAGTCAAACAAGTGCGGTACAATATAACATTCAAAACTGCGTCAGTAGTATTTGTTCTTCATACCCTGTTAAATGGTCATGATAAATATAATACTAATGACAAAAAAGTAAGCAAATAATTTTTGTTTTCTTATTTTTTATTTAACCTTTAGTATTGTGTTATTAATCAGGAAAATAAGACTCATGATGTCTTTTGTGAGAGTGTCGCTGCAAGAAACTTGGGTGGATTATTTTGTGCAGTCAATCTTCTTCAAAATACTGTAAGATAACTATTTAAACAGGCTGTCCCATTGAGATATCTATCTCTTTTTCAAGAGAGACCTGTGCACAGAAAACATGCACAGTTTGAGAGTGGATAGACAGATAATACACAGATACTTGCACATGAAAATCAAGTGTGAGATTGCACTTACATAAATATAACCTTTTAAAATGTTCTGTTGAAATGAGAAAATATAGCTTCATATTTTTTTGCAGGCAGGAAACTACTTTAATCCGGTTTTTCTGAGTTCAGTGTAAAGAAAAGGTACAGCCAGTGTTAGAAAAACCAGTGACCTGACTTTGTAAATACTACATTTTAATTTAGGCAAAGAGCAGCGGTAACCAGGCAATCCTACGGCAGAGTCCTCACTTCATTTTCATGTGTCTCATTTCTCTAGGTGCCTTCAGATTTTAAAGCCCTCATCCAGAGGTTTTATCATCTTCAGTCTGAGCGAGTAGAAACCTATCGGCTCTTTGAAGAGTAAGTTTGAATCTAGTAATAATGACTCATGTGCCGCTGTTAAATATACACACATATACGTTCACAGTCACATTTTCCTCCTGTCTCCAGCAATCACGTCATTCAAGTCACACAAACAAGAGAAATCTGTATTAAATGACTCATTGAGTTCTTCCCCTGTTGTTTTTGTGATGGCTGCTGAATGCCTTCCAGGGGACATGAGGCCTACTTGAGGACAGGGCCCCATTATGACTTTGACCACTACAGGCAGCTGGTCCATGAGATAACACAGGCTTTCTGCGGCATCTCTAAGGAAGTGCTGGAGATCAAGGGGAGGCTGCACCGTGAGTTTGACAGACCAGACCTTTCTGAGCACATTGAGAAGCTGCAGAGCAAAGAGAAGGAGAAACTTGAACTGGTATGTAAACATTTTTGTTATGGGTAATTTTTTAGATTGAGTCAGAAGTGTAAAAGTCTAGGGGAGTCTATAAAATAATGTACGTCTATGTGCTTTGCTTTAGGACTGTGTTGTCCAGGAGGTTTTTCTGGCTCAGAATGGGCCTTTGGAAAGAAACTATACATGCCAGTAAGCATGATCACTGTGTACAGTAAAGACAATACGTTGTCCTATTTGTCTAAAACCTGCACTTTCCTGTAATTTCTGACCATTTGATAAACAAAAATATATATTAAATTTGAGTAAATGGGCCCCCGATGATGTACGTTGTAGTAGCTGCTCTAAACACTGTCAATAAAGGCACACAGTCGTGTTAGTTCAGAGAAACTAGAACGGTTTATAAATGATTTTCAGAAAATTGACCGATTGATATTTTGATTGGATATTAGAAAGGAAAACTATATAAATGAACTCAACAAGGTTCTAAATACCTGAGGAAAAAAGTCAAATCTCAAATTGGAAAATGGGACAGTCTTATTTGCATTCATTCAATGCCCCTCCTAAGAAAGTGTTAAAAAATATGTAAACATAATACAAATATCGCTTTATAGCCATTAACAAAAACATTAGTTAAAAGAATCCACTGTACCTGCCATAGATAATGTTTCAAACTTTTTTCAATGCTCGATGCAATCCCACTTTTTCACCACAAGGAGGCAGAGTTTTTATGAAGAACATTTCATAATTGTTCTCCAGCTGAAAGCAGATTTCTCAACTATCATGTTAAATGTCATGAATCATTTGTAGGCTACCAGTTCATGTTATAAATCTTTGAGTTTACACCACTAATGGAGTAAAACTGTGAGAAAAGCTTCTGAAGGGATATATTTGGGTTTTTTTAGTGTAGATGGGACAGCAAACTAATTCAGTGCAATTTATATTTGAGACCTGGATCTTTTGAAGTTGATTTTCAGAGTGTAAATTTTTCCACTGTCAGTACACTGACTCCATGCATGTAGTCATCACGCCATCATGTCACCAGTTGGTTTGTACATGCAAATTTTGAAGCCTCGACTTTAGATGGCCGGCGCCATCAAAACTGTAGCACACTTTTTGGACTTACTTTTAATATAGTTAACACAAAGCATACCATATTATCTGTCAGATAAATACATTTCTCTCTTCATTTATCTTGTTTACCTCTGCACTGCTTACTGGACAAGCAGTGGAGCACTTTCCCTAAGAGACTGATTCAGCTCTGCTGCCACAAGGACAGATGCAGGAAATCTTTCATACTTCACTTAATACCTGTTAGCATGTATGGTCTTTAAAAATTCTGTTTTGCTTTGTAATACATAACAATCAGTATTATTAATATTTCTATTACAATGATTACTATTGTTGCTGCTGTTACTGTTATTGGTACCATTATTGCTCTTATTGTGACAGAAGAATTTCTTATGCTTCAAAAGGCACAACACCACAAACATGGTCGAGTGGTCCAGTCGAATTAGCTGGGTGAAGCCTAGCAGCGAGATACTGGCTACAACCACCTCTGTCACTCCAGGTGGCATATCTGTGAACCTTAGTCTAATTTTAAATGAACGAGTTATTAAATAAAAAAAGAAATTCACCCCACATACAGTTGACACAAAGGGGGGAAATTAGCTATAGAAACCAAAACCTTTTTTTGAGCCAGAATGGCAACATGTTTATTTCTGCTGTGAAGTTGGGCATTTACACATGGGAGTCTATGGGCACTGAGCAAGCGGCCTCTCGACAGCGTTTGGTGTTTTGTGTGGTGTGCCTTTTGGATGGTTTTTAATTGCTGTATGGTGCAGACCTTCCCAGAAGTTTGTGCTCAGGTTTTGGTGAGTTAATATTCTAGCAAATGATGGATTAAGAGCTGGTGTGTTGGACAAACTGAGTTATGATATCATTTCTAAATGACTTATCTTTGAGTATCTTTTTCCACACTTGTACAAGTGGTTCCCTCTTAAGTCAGTGACTTGAAAGCTGCTGTCTGTGACTCTTGTCATAGTTGGACAGATAGTTTGACCAGTGTTAAAATGTAACCGCTTCGATGCTACCCACATTCCGTACATCTGGTGTTCACAAATGGTGCTTTGTTGTTTTGTATAAAGGATTACATTCCTCTATAATTTACCTCCCTGTCTTCCAGTAATTTTATAAAGCTTCCATTATCTCAGAGTTAATCATGTCTTTCCTCCATCTTCCACTGATGAGTGGATTGTTTAAATCTTATCTGATGTGCCCTCTTGACAGACAGCTAAGCTGCAGCTGGCCAGGCAGCAGGCCCAGGATCACCCAGAGGATGAAAGCTGTCAAGAACAGATTCAGGAGATCAAGCACGAGTAAGAGCTGCCATTACCACCCCTCAGTTTATGGTGTTAGCTCCCTGCTGACCAATTCAATCACTCACTATCAACTTGCTGCTGGCAGCAGAACTGCTGAGAGGCTCATTTGCTTCTTCTAATTTATCCGATCATCCTTTCTAACAACTGCAGTTTAATTTCCTTTCAAAAGAAACTGTTAAAGATATTAAGAAACAACTAGCACAACACTGTTGATTCCAAATAAATGTGTCCGTGTTCCCTCCTCATCCAGGATCATCAAGAACAAAGAGGCTCTGAGTGAGATCATGCAGGACTTTAAATATGATTCAGAGGAGTGCGATTGACATCCCACTCCCAGGAGGCCTTGCGCCCACCTTCTCACATCACAACACAGCAGAGGTCGACTGTGCTCTCCTGCAACTCCATCTTGGACCCCTAAGCTGCACTTATCGATCCCACTCTGGCTCCACCCTGCTCACTGCTGCAGTCTTATTCCTCCCAGGGGGCTTTTCACTTTCAGGCTCTGTGTGTTTCTGGCTGTAGTCATGTGTTTGTTACTTCAGAGAAAAAAATCTGCTTGTGTTGTAATGAAATGTGTAAATAAAATATTCAGAAGGTTGAATAATTTGTAAGAAGCTCATCCAGCTATATTTGTTTACTTGGATTGTATTTTTTAAATAAAAAAAAACAAAAAAAAAAACACACTTTACAAGACAAGTTTTGCTCTTAACTAATAACCAACTTATACTACTACATTTTACATTTTGCACAGTAAAAGTAGATGTTTGACAGAAAAATGTTTATTTAAATGTGCAGTAACTACAATATTTTGAGCCAGTCTAGTTAGATACAGGAAACCATGTATGTGTTGATTTAAAAAAAAAAAAAAAAAAGATATTAAGATTCAACAACTGATGCCACCAAGACTTAGGAACATCTGGGAAAAAGAAGGTAAACAGTATTCTGACAAAACTTCCCCCTTCACATCTAATACTGATTGTAATATGCCCATTAATGATGCCACAAATTAATTTAGTTCTCTGAACTGTGTCCTAGTTCTAATGAAATAATTATGGTGATGATGAAAGCCATGAACTGCCATTAAAATGTTAATTTCACACAATATGATTTGGTTTTTGACATCTGTTTATCTTACATCAAGTTAAAGTTTGAACTCTTAAAACAGTTTTTTAGAATAAATTTGCAGTTTTTGAAGGCATTAAATTTTTTTTATTTTTTTTGGTTATTGCAAACATACCCAACATACAGACAGGTTTGGACTGTGGAAATGGCACAAAAAGACTGCATTTGCATTGTCTCAGTTCAGTTATCTCCCACCCAGGCCTTTTAAACTCAAACTTGTATGAGCAAACACTGCACCATCCCTCAGGTGAGAGTTGGACCTCTCACACAGCAGGGACCATCTGGACCAGTTATCTGTCAGTGTTTCTTGATGCGGTTCTTGAATTAAACACCACAGTCATGCTGAGCGTCTGTTCTATGAATTATCTTCTTGTAGAATCTGAAAAGACAAAAGCAGATAGTTCTTACTGGGATAATTCAAGGAAAAAAAATGTTACCTCCACTAATCATCACAATATCTCTGTGTGACTACCACTTTGTCTCCTCGTCTCTCTTTGCATCACCTCTTTCTTATTCACCACGTTACCTCTTGCTGCCTTTCTCTCAAGGTAATCAATGGGAACCTGTCACACTTTGTGAACAAAGACATTATTCAGGCGACAGCTCATGCCCTATAAAGCACAAAAAAGATCCAGGCACTGCTGAGCTAATTGAGTCAGGTAGACTGAAGGTTTCTTTGAGTTCAAGGACTGAGCATCAGAGGATGTGGCTGAAGGATCTGAACTCTTCACATAGTCACATAAACACAAGATCCTGAGGCTTTGCGTGCCATTTGGCCTGAGTTATTTTTTTGTGAAAGGGGGATGCTTGCGCCAAGAGAAAACAAAACACAAAAGGAACACATTACAGCAGGCTGTTAATTACATTTACATGTTCATTTCTCTTTGTTGTGGCCATCAGATGAAGATCAGAAGTCCACTCATTAAATATGTAATAAAATCAGAGTGCTTGACTGAGAGCATATCTACTTTTATGCTTCCACCTCTGGGCCTGTAAAGTCTAAACCGCACATTTTACCCGATCATAAAGTACAGACTGAAACTTCACAGAGCCAGTTCAAGAGAAATCTTCCCCTTTGTGTTTGTAAAGATGCTGACCATATGATATAACAAAGGCAGGGTCAGAAATTCAGCTCAGGATGTTGATGCAGCAGCTGTGTCTGTGCTTGTGAGGGCAGCACGGTAGAGATAATGAATAGAGAGACAGATTCTGCTTACCTACCTGCTTGCGTGTTTTCTGTGATTTCTGCAGCCACACCCTCCACTGATCGTACAGTTTCATTGACATGCCGCTGCAGCCATACGCGTGCTTGCGGACCCAGCCGAAGAACTGCTTAAGTTCCCGCCGCAGGGTGGAGTTGTGCTCACCGGGCTTAGGGTCACATGAGCCGCTCTGCAGCCGCTCTGGGAGACGAAAAGAGTGTGGGGGACGAAGGGAGGGGGCGAAGAAGAAAAGAGGAGAGAAGAGGCACAGTGGAGGAAGTAAAAGGGAGGATAAAAGAACAGCATCAAGGTTATAGTTAGGACAAGTGTTTATAGATGGTGCAGTGACTGTTAACTAGGTAAAGTGTCAGCCTAGATGTTCCTGACATGTTTGTACTTTACTGGCACTTTTTAAATATTGGAAAATGTTTTTTGTTTAACCAGTTGCCATCTTTAAAAAAAAATAAATAAATAACACACATTACAAGCCATGATTCCCTTCCACTCTACCACCCCCACTATTAATAAATGCATGATGCTGAAGTAATTATCATTTTCCCTTTAACTGAATTCATTTAATTGACTGTGCTACTATCTTTCATTGTCAGTTTGCATATTCATACCCATGTATGATGAAAATGGCTAAGATAGTATGCAAAGAAGATTATGATTTATGTAGTGGGGATTTGTTTGTGTTCGTCAAAACATCTGCTTATGCCATTATGAGCATGCAGCATGAGAGTGACATATAGATCAAAGCGCTGCTGTGGCCTTTGAAATCTAAAAAAAAGTCTCCTACAACCTACCAGATTTCAACATTTTGTATAGAAGAATGAAAACCTGCATTTTTTTCAATATCAGGCTCTTCATAAAATTGTTTTTTTTAAACATAAACACACTGCACTGGTGCATTTAAAAAGTTATTTATTAAAGAAAATTAAGCATGTTTCCGAAACTTCCTAGGAACGCCTGGCTCCTCTGAGTATTTGTGAGGTCTTAAATGCTATGAAACAGAATAGGGTTAACATTAAAACAGATTTTAGAGCAAAACTACAGACACTGCTTTCAGAAGAGAAGGTTTTGTAAGTAAAATGATTTTGTCATTAAAATGCGAGTCCAAAACTTTTGCTTACTTTTGAGCTAAATTTCACAGGCGGGACCTGTGCTGACAGCTATAGGACATTGACGACTCTCGATCAACGATTGTTACCATAGGCCCAGATCAACAGAAAGCAAAAGTTTTGGATTCACAAATTTATTTTACTTGCAATAAGTGCACTTTCCATCATTTTGCTCCTAAACCTAATTTGATTGCATCATGAAAATATAAAAGTTAAATCTATATGTAGCTCAATGTTAAAACTGATGATACAAACTGAAGTTTTGCTTCATTTCAGACATGTTTCTAGGTTTAAAGTATGGAAGTGTCACACAGTATTTGGGAGAGGGTTGTTGTCGTCTGCCACCATCAATTCTTTATGGCAAACAACAGAACCCGATAACGACTTCCTCCCTCTGGGAAGTAAATACCACATAACCTATGTAACTCATTATCTGCTCCTCCAGCTCCCAAACCTGCTTCCACTCAAGCTTTATAGGCCCTGTGTGTGCCGCTGACAAACAACCAGCTTTTTAACTTGATCAATCTTTGAAGCTGTCGACAAAAATCTATCAAATGTCCCCCTGGCTCTTTGCAGTTCCCTCTAATCCTCTGTTTGGAGATCTCTATCAAGGTATCTAGCCTATTGATGTTTGGTTTTTTTTAGGTCACATGCGGTTTGGATCTCCTCGCTCAGGATGTTTAATCAGGAAGGACATTGTTCTTTTTTTGGCTTTAATTGGCAATGAAAGGTTGATTATTAGAATGGTCAAGATTTGTGGGCATCACAGATGTTTGTGAAGCATTTAAAGGCCATTTAGGCAAAGAGACAATCTGGAAAAGGAAAGACTTCAGTTTTAGTGATAAATGTTTGCCAAATCCAGGCGAATGGGTTTAACTTGGAAAGGTTGTCTACTGTATTTCATGTCATCTGTAAAGTGTGTACCACTGCTGGGTGTGGAGGCAGCAGTCGGGTGGCTCCAGTCACTCCAGATGCCAGCCTTCCTGGAGCCAAAGATGCCCACTGGGTTGCACCTCACCTGAACAAAATAGACAGTCCCAGGCTGGAGACCTGCCAGCCGACATGACGTCAGATTACCGACGTCATCCACCACCTGAGGGAGGGGTCAAAATGAAACAGAGGATGTAAGGAGATTTTGACAGGTGATCTGGAGATAAACGTGAAAGCCATGAAACACTTCAGTACCAAGGGAACAGAAATACACTGCTCAAAAAAAAAAAAAAAACAAATGAAGGGAACACTTGATCATCACAGCATAACAAAGTCAGATAAACTTCAGGGATATCAATCTGTCCACTTATGATGCATAAACCATCACAAATCCATTTCTCCTGCTTTGGTGAGAAAAGAAAATAGGGGCATCTGATCTGATAGGTGTCAAATTCATTCTGCAACAAGACAGTGACCTAAAACTTAGGGACAGAGTCAGAAAAAAAAAGATCAGTCCTGAGCATGTTGTACGAGTCCTGATCTTAACATCTGGGATTACCTGAAGAGACAGAGGACACTGAGACAGCCTAAATCCACAGAAGAACTGAAGTTCTTCAACACACTTGAAAACTGTATGTGCAAATTAACTCGAAAAACAGCAGCAGCTGTACCGAGAGGAGCTGTTGCTCTTTAATGGGAGATAATGATTTGATTTTGTTTTTGTCATTTTCTATTGACTGCATTTTGTATAAAGTACAAATTAATATGTGAAATCATTTCATGGCATTCGTTTTGAACGCCTCCCCACTGTATTTTTAGTGTCTAAAACTTTTGTACAATTCAATTCAAATATGAACTGAACAGTTTGAGAGGGCAGCATTTTCTAAAAATGCAACTTGTGCACTTTTGGATCAAAGCCAGGATTTAACATTTAGAAGCCATAAATCGCTAGTGGCAGTCAAGGTTTTTACACAAGAGGAAGATTTGTTTTACAGTGAAGCGAGAGGCTCGAGATGCAGCAGGAGAAACTTTCATGCTCATTTAATGCTCACACATTTCCTCAGCAGCCATCGGGGTCATAGCTACACAGAAAGTGTGTGTGTGGGTGTTTGAATATGTGGACCACCTTCCAGTCAGCGCAGTCCTCCAGTCTGTAGCGTATCTGATATTTGGCCTGAAACAGGATGTCCTTGAGCTCAGGGGGGCTGGCCCAGCGGACCGTCAGTTGGTCCTCAAGATCGCCCACACGACTGACCTGCACGTTGGCAGGAGGGTCTGTGGTCACTGCACAGACAAGGACAAGTGTTAAAAGGTTTGCATGCAGCAGATGTAAAGTACCACAGAGCAAGGACACAGGAGGTCAGACTGACAAGTAAAAAGATATGAAACCGACTGTGGACGTTATGAAATTACACAGAGGCTTTTTCTTCCTAAATAATTAACACTCTCTCATACAGTACGAAGGCTTGAAGGTATGGTTCTATATTTACTAAAAGTGTTCCCTAAAAGTGTGTATTTTTATTGTGATGATTGGTATTATCTGGACTGATGCATCAGTTTCTTGATTTAAGATAATTTTCTCCAACGGGAGACAATATAACAACCTTAACCTTGCTTTTATCATTTTATGATGAGTCCTGATAAGCTGACTGCTTCAGGAAATGAATAAACACAAAGCAAGATAAGCCAGTTAGATGTAACATAAGAAAATAAATACCAAACTGTTTAAAGTCAGAATTGCTTTTTTACAAAGTATTAACGTCCTGCAAAAAAAACCCATAAATTTTTGTCATTTAAATTGAGTGGTATTTTAAGAGATTTAAAATGAGGGAGATAAAGAGTTCTTTACACAGTTTTTTATTATTCAGGCGATCAGTTATTTTACATTTATTTTATTTGACTAAAGTGGACATACTCTGTGTAGTAAGCAAGGAGGGTAAAAAGAACACATAAATTATGATGCATTGTGGGAAGTTTAGGATCCAACATTTAGGAATCTTGAGCCATATCAGACATCAAAGGTGGGGATCTCTTTGCCACAGCTGCTTTGATTTTCGCCAGTAAGAATTTAAAATACAAAGAAACATTTGTCTTAAAATACCTTTATTTGGTCTGCTTTACCACATGATCAAGCAAGCTCTGAAGGTCTAAAGGGAATTGCTATGGACATAAATACATTAAATATATACATGTCATCTGTAAGTCAAAGCAATGCAAATAAAGACTTAATGGGGACCTTCTATTCTCCAACTTCATATTTATAATGCTGGACTCCATTACAGCAGATTTGGCCTTGGTGCAGCCCATCACTTCACCTTGTGTCTGAACCGAGCCATTTCAGCTCCTCTCCCTTTAAGGCAACCCTCACTTTTAAGCCAGCCTTCTTCTGATTGGCTGCCTGTTGTAAACAGAAGGTTTGAACAGCATACTTGCCTTATCTTTTTTTTTTTTTTTTTCTAGTAATTTT
>VUQI01010196.1:5211-15565 GCA_015106735.1 Paratilapia polleni
CATAAAAGGGGTTTTTTTTTGTTTTTTTTTTATTTAAATTTTTGGTTTTTTTTTTTTTTTTTTTTTTTTTTTTTTTTTGGTTGGTTTTTTGTTTTTTTGTTTTTTGTATTTTTATTAGAGCATAAGTCAAGCGAATGGTTAAATGGTTCACTTTCATCTGAAAAAAAAAATCCTAATAACTTGCATTTGGATCTTTCCAACAGATGACCACGAACATGAGTGGATTGTGCGGACTTGTCGGAAAGCGTGGGATGAGGTTGGTGGCAGTGACCCGGAAAAATCTGTTGCAACCAGATCTAAAGAGAGCAGCAATGTTAACTTTTAGCATTTTATTTGTAGCCATATTAAAACTGGGCTATAGGGATTTTTTGGTCTTGCATTTCATTTTGCATTAACAACTGAAAAGTAAAAGATGAAGTTCATGGCCTATTTGCTTTTATATTATCTCATTTCATTTCTTTCCCCTTCTTGCTGTAGCCTATATATTCTGGGAGGTGCAACAGCCGCCTTTCAGTGCATTCATCTTCATTTCCATAATACTGGATGTGTTGTAGAGAGAGGGAGAGGAATGGAAAGAATCTGGGAAATACATTTACAATCAGTTTACAGACAGCACAGAATGTATCCAGTTTTATTGAAGTGTTCAGTTTACTTGTTTTGATTACCATACTGTATTATTTCAGATCTAGATCTACCGCCCAGAAGAATTAGGACAGGCAATCAGTTTCCAACTGGGTCAAAAGTCTAATATATGCTGCCCAAACAACTCAGGTATTTTAACCTTATCAAACCACAAATTTCCCATCCCTGTAATAAAATTGACTTGTTTACAGTGTAGTAATGATCTGCAAACACCACAAAACACCACAGATTCCTGGTGTAACACACATGCACCATTCATGTGTGTCTATTTGGTGCTTAGAGAGTTTTTGCAATTTTTGTTATTACCCAAGATGAAAGATTGTAGCGCTTGCATGCACACAAATATTGGAATATTATTTAAAATATCAAGCTGAAAGTAGGATGTTCACAATAAGTCAATAAATTGTGGTAATTGTTATATAATGAGAGTCGTTAAAGATAAATTAACAGGATATGAACTGTGCATGTTTTGCTAGTGTGCAGATAACACTAACAGGGCTTTGGTCTGCTGGGCTAGCATCAGGTACTCATTAAAGTACTCTTTAACATATTGCCATAAACTCTTGTTTGTAGATCATCTGCCTCAGTCACTTTACTAATGAGCTAACATTTAAAAAGAAACATGAGCAAATAAAATTAATGATGAGTGAAAACTTTTAAAGGCAGCAGACGTTTGCACAAATGGAATCCTTCCCATGATGCTCTCTTTTTCTTTCACAAAAATGCAGATTCACCACACACGCACACACAATAGCATGTACACTAATAACCAAAAAATTAAGCAGAAATACTAAAGAACTAAACATGCACAAAGCACAAGAAGTGAAGCTACAGTAAAACACAATGCCTAATTTAAAAAACACACATGGAATACACAGTTAATTTATATTTATGGATTTTATTTCTGTTTTTACCATTTGAAACTGCATTTCATTTGAGCCCGATTTAATCGTCTTACACTCTTTTCTGTGCTTTGCAGATGACATGTTTTGGAAACTTAAACGTGAATAATTGCTTTGCTAATTTATCCTCAGAAATGATCCAAAACCACAAAAAATATCACATTCTATTTTATTGCATTTTATTACACAAAACATTTATGATGCACAGTCTATCAAATAAACATTTCATGTTTTTTTAACAAAACAAAACAAAAAAAAAAACATTTCAGAGGGGAAAAAAGTGCTTTACAGGGATTTACCATCTCAATAAATACAAGGACATTGAGGTCTTGTTGGATCCTGTTCTTCACACTATGGCCATGGCACTAAAATACAAATGCACACTCTCTACCCCTGCCAATACTCACACATTCACACACACACACACAGGAACACACACACCCACACATACAGCTCACTATATACAAACCCAGTCGTTTTTATACTGTCCATATTGTACCAATACAATATTCCCTCCTTGTGTGAAACACACACAGAGGTTGAACAAGCAACCTTATAAATTATAAATTAGCAACAATACACCTGTTTGAAAATCTGACAGTATGGTCTGATTTTGAAGGAATGTTCGACTTGTATGCTCATCCCAGACTTCCCTCTTTTAAATCTGTGAACTCCTGCTTATGGTGTTAAAGCCATAATTTTATAGATGTAAAAGCTCCAATGCTGTGCTTTGTGGTTTTATTTAATGATAAACAGACAAAATGCTACAACAGAGTCTGTTAAATATTTTGTGATTTTCAATTGAAGATTTAATAGCCTCATAATTTGTCCTACGTAATAACAATTAAACGTTTAGTGTGAAATATCACTTTGGAAAACATAAGGCACGCAGTATTTTCTGTCTCTAATTCTACACCTCAGTTCGGTGGGAAAAGAAGTAGGAAGTTTCTGGTTTTTTGAGACATCGTAAAGTCAATATGTCATTCCAAAGTAAAAAAATATTTCAACAATCAAAGTATTCTGTTGTATTTAGATTCCTTCATGGTTGCTTAGAGAGGAAAAGAGGGAGGAGCCTTACCTCTAACATGGTCTAACGTGGCTTTGGGCCACAAAGATATTTCCCCTTTAAATTTATCTTCGTGTTTTCACAGCACTTTAAGAAGCTTCCTTGCTTGGTTTCATCCCTTTAAAGCTCCCTTCACCTCCACGTCAGAAGGTGGCTGAGTAGAGTGGAGGATGCTGTACACGTGAAGCAAAAGGGTCCTTTAGGTGGTGTAAAATATAGTCTGTACGTTTCTGCTAAGGATAAACGCATCACAGTCATTTTTGGCAGTCCTGTCCTCAGAAAGAAAAGAACATAATGACAGATGCATTTTAGTTTTATCTCTTTCATCCATTTCTTTTTTTCTGGGTTCATTGGGCAGGGCTCCTGTAATATTTGTCTTTTCTCCACATTGACTCCTGGATGACCTTCGAGTTGGGTCAGGAGACGTCACTGATGTGAGATCGGGGGTTAGGATCGGGGGTCATAAGGGTCGTGGTGGAGAACTAGCGACTGAGGGGGAGCTGGGGCAGCGACATGGCCTGATGAGGGAGACTCTGAGAGGTCAGGACAGAGAAGGGATGACCTGGTGAACAAATCAAAACACAAAAAGAATGTTTTAAAATAGTGAAATGTGTCTTACAAAGCATCTCCTTTAGTTTAAAAAGCCCGGCAGCCCTTAAAACAAATGACAAAATGTACGTGCTTATTTGCAGCACAAAAGTAAATCACAACTCACTGTCAATGTACCCATGAAGGGCCACCATGCGCGCTCGCTCAGGACTGCCAAACGGAGAGTAATGCAGCTCATCGGGCAGCGATGAGGGTATCCTGGACTGAGGATGACCTTGAGGAGCCCCACTGTGCTGGGGCGTGTGCTTTTTATGTCTTGCTCTGCAGTTTTGAAACCATACCTATGAAGATGCAATGTTACCAGACATCATGTAGCTATATTCTTCAAGTAGAATATGTTCATTTATTTCAGTGCCATGTATTTAAAAAAAATTAAATGAGACACAAAACTGTAAAAATATATTTAGTTACCTGTAACATTTTATAGTTATTATATTGACATCATTTGTGTGTGGTAGTAGTGTTTCAGAATTAAGCTATTTATACACACAGCTCATGACTACCACATTGGAGAGACTCACCTGTATAACTCTTCTGCTTAGGCCCGTCATGTCGGCTAGTTTCTGTAGCGTCTGGGCATCCGGATTGTTGTCCTGAGCGAACTGTGCCTGCATGATCTGCACATTGAGACAACATATTTGCGTAAAATTAGATACCGCATTAAGGGTTGAAGTAGTAAACTAATGTTGTGCACTTTTGTGTTGGGCTGAAATCGTAGCTGAGAGCATTTCCCACCTGTAGCTGTTCTGCAGTGAAAGATGTCCGTGCTCTTTTGGCTGGTTTGGGTTGACTGTCTTGTTCTGTTGGAACTGCTCCCTCTAATGTGATGCCATTGCCTAAAAAACACATGCAAGTCAGATAAGTTAAATGATGAATAAAGTGACTACAGATGTCAGGAAACATAATTAAACTACAGGACTTGGACAGTGTATCATAAAGGGACCTCAGGATATTTATTGCTCCAGCTGGGACCCAAATTTGAGAGAAATGGTCTACTCCTGAGCTCTTGTAACATAACACACTAATTCTGTGGGTATTAAACTGAAGAAGTTTAACAGATCTCAATTAATACAATAAATAATGCCATCATAAAATAAATACACTGAAATGCACAACTTTGGATAAATCTCGTCACCCCCACAACCACCGACCACTCACCGCTCTCGGCTGCTCGTTTGAGGTTCTCCACCATGGTGTCGTAGTGGATTCTACACAAGACCTTCTCCTCCACCAAACCAAACTCCTCTCCTGTGGACAGCTGCCTCTTACACGAGTAGCAGGCAAAACATGCCAAGTGGTATGCGTTTCCCCTTGCACGCCGCACCCAGTCGCTGGCATATATCTGCCGCCCGCAGCGGGCACACTTAGTACCAAACCTACTGTGAGGGGGAGAAGGAGAGAGCAGCAGAGGCAGAGAAGAAGAAGTCAGAGAGAGAAACAGAATGAGGAATGATGGGTAAAAAAAAGCCACTTTGTTGCACCGCAGAAAACGAAACATACACAATGGCATCCTTTTCTTTGAGAATATGTTCAGTGAGATGAAGTTGAAAGTGTTTTTAAAGTTCTGGCAAAACTCAAAGTTTTTAAGGGAGAAACCTTGGAGGAGGATATGGCTTTCAGAAGAGACTCCTGAGTACGGCTGCAAACTGAGCCTTGAATGCAAACAAACCAACACCTGCAATTTCCTGGCTGATGCATGAAGGCCCTGACATATATACACACACACACGCACACACACATGCAGCACTGCAGGTATGACTGGAAAGAGGCAGGCGTGGGAAGAAGTGCTTGCATACACACACATTTAAGCATAAATTAAACGCACACACAACAGGCAAACGCTTCGCTCAGTGAGCATTTGTGTATTCAGAAATTAAAGATGTAATCTAATTCAACACACGCTGACCCAATCACAAAGACAAATACTTCACTGGAAAGAGCACATCTCACAAACTACAAGAAAACCCCCCACAGAATACAAGAGTTTATCATTTTTTGCTCAAATGTGTCATTCTTTAAGAAGAGAAATTTAAGATACAATAGTGTTAAAAATGTTTTATTCAAACACAAAACTGAACCAAGATTTGTGAATACATTATGGTGTGAATTAACATAGTTGTCACATAGAACAAGCCTAAAAAAAAAAGCCACCAACTAGCTGTAGCTTAATGGATTCTATTTTCTACAAGTTCTATATTTTATATTCTTGGACTCTACTAGAGTAGCTTCGCATGAATCACAGTTCAAAATAATCAATTTATCCCATTTAACTTATACTGGGCCTTTATCCAATGTCTGAAACAAGCAGTTTTATTTTGTTACCCTTTAAGGCCACCCTCCCTTTAAGTCAACTTTCTTTGGGAGGCTGCCTCTCCCAAACATAAGATTTGAATAGAACATCAACTCTATGACATCAAAGTGATCCAGTGGAGAAAAAATGTTAGAAATAAAATTTTTAGAGTCTGAAGCCTGAGAAGGTGGCTCACAAGGATTACCTGTTCATACACTGCCCTCTTTATTTGAGAGTTTGGCCATGTTTAATAGAAACACCCACCATCATAATAGTATATACTGTGCTTAACAAATTTATTAGACCACCTGTCATAAAAACGAGAAAGACCACCCAGCATCACGGCATGCTTTAATGCAGACTCTTTCCTTTTCAGTGAGTTTGATGTTTTACCATTTGAACAGGAGTGAGGAATTTCAAACTGAATTCACACTTTTATACCCAAATTTGAGCCGGCACACTGGACTCCTCTGAGAAGTCAGAAATTAATCTAGTGTAACATTCAACCACTAAAACTAATTTTTCTGTTCAGGTATGCAAGTAAATAACTGTAATTTGACATCTTAATTAAAAAAGAATAATTTGCTTCACTATTTGTTTTCTGCTTTTTTGTAAAACAGTAAATTTGAAATATTCATGGATAACAACAATAATTATATTTTAGCATTAAAAATATAATTTTGATTAAAGAGTTTGTGCATACTGGTGGATTAAACATTACAGAAACATAAATGATTTTGGTAATTACCGATATTGTTAATTTAGGGCAGCTGTGGCATAAACCTTACATTGGGTGGTGGTCTAACAAATCTGTCAAGCTCAATTTGCTAAAACTAAACCCCCACTGCTAAACTGCTGTATTCTTTGTAAAACACAGTTAGTTAGTGTCATATATTATCAAATATGATGTGAAAATGTTTTAAAGTTTTTAATGTTTAATGTCTTCCATCACCTAACTACAACATATATTTGGTAAAAGAAAAAGGGTTGTTGTAACTCCACACAAAAATTATCCAATCCAAATGTTAGATGATCTGTGCATATAAATCTAGCATTTGAAAACAAACATTTTAAAAGCAAATGTTTGATGGCTGTACTTGAAGTTGGAAAGATGAGTTGGAAATATTCCTTAATGATATTTATTTGCACTGGGTTGTATTTATTTGTAAAATTCTTTTATATTTTTGCACTCTTTTTGGTTGGAAATTGTGGTTTGCTCAGTGCCATCATCTTCAAGTTTTAAACATTTACTCCTTTTATTTAAGCTCAACTCATGCATATTGTTCTAATGCACGATGGTGGCAGTACCTGACATTTGGATATGTACCTTTGCTGACATGGTTGACAAAGTGACCATTCACATTGTGTGAACTTTAATGGCAAGCTAATAGAGTTTTGAATAGCAGTTAGCATGTAGCAGTTACTTGGTCATATTTAAGGTGTGAAGAAGTTCCACATCTTTGTCCATAAAAAACAAAAAACATATCTGATTTAAATTATTATTATTTAAAGATCTTAGATCAGCCCCTGGAAGTCCCATTCTGACCACTTGCCCTCTGCAATCTGTAACTTCACCATGGACCGCAAACTTGAGCAGAGAGCAAACACTACCTTGTCAATGAAAAGGACCCAACCTTCATGTTGAGGATCATCAAGTGTTGAGAGCTGGGTGTCCTACTACAGTATTTTCATTGACCAAACAGCTTCTTCACTGATGTCCTTGAGGCGACTGTTGTTGTGATTTGGCGCTGTACAAATAAAATTGAATTGAATTGAATTGAAAATTGAATGTCCATAGTGTTCCTGCACAGCACAATGAGAAGGTTTTGGCCCAACCAACATAATCTGTGCTTAACACCTGCCCAGCCTGACCAGTTTCACTCCCTGCCACTTTGTCCGCTTTCCCAGAGTGAAATTAAAGACTAAGAATTCCATTTTAACACACTGGAGGAGCTCCAGTGCATGTCACAGATGCATGAAAGCAAATGCTCAGCAATACAAAAATAGCAGCTATGGGGAAAGTAGTGCAGCACTGCCCAAGGGGATGACCTTGAGGCAGAGATGGGCCAGAGCTAAACTACCAAAGTTAAATAGCCAAAGAGGTGACATTTAAAAAGTAGTAATATCTTTTTTCCAAAATTGCAGATAATTATTCTAATCCAGAGATCAGAGAGCTACTCTCTCTTCTTGCAGATGACAAGATAACAGCTTAATGGGACCGTAAATGTCTCAACCTTCCTCACTAACTAGTCTTGCATATTAGCTGTCAGCTGTGCATACTGTTGGGTCTTTCTGTGATGGTTTCTGCTTGTCTGGATAAAGGCATAAGGAAGCTAAATGTAAAAGTCACCAATATCTGAGTGATGCAAAGCTGCTACCAATATTACACATTCTAGTTCTGAAAATTTACAAATGTGTTAATTATTTCAGGAGCACTGCCAGCACTAAAGTCTTGACAGTTGAGTTACAGTTTAGTAAAAATGTGCCTCTGATGTAGTCTTAGTGTTAGCTTAGTCTCAGTGCAGTTTCAATCTTGAGCATTCAGTCAACAATCAGTGAAATGTGTATTTTTGATGAAAGTAAAGCAGACAAAATTAGCTCAGAAGGAGGTGTGAAATGAAAAACCCCCAAAAAACAAAGAGGAAATAAAGGATATAAAAAGTCAAAAGAGGGAGAAGATTAAGGATAATAGAACTAATTGGAGCAGTGGGATCTCTTTGAAGGAGCCAGGGCACAAAAATGAATAGTTTGAAGGTGTTATTTTCTCTTTTGCTCTGCTCTTCATTTCATTTTTTTGAACAGCATTAACATTCTAAAACCGTGTGTGTGTGTGTATGTGTGTGTGCACGCGCTCGATGTGTGCACTGGTGTCTTCAGTCTCTGCTGTGATCCCAGGACAGATCATACACACACACACATACACACACATACACACACACACACAGGCACAGATACACGCTTACTCCCTGGAGCTCCCGAGAAGCGGAGATTGCCTCTTTAAGGTGGAAATCAATATCCTTTCTTTCCCCATCTCTCCTCCCATTCTCCTGTCCTCTCAATTCCCGAGCCCCCTCACTCTCTCGCTCTCTCTCTCTCTCTCTCTCTCTCTCTCTCTCTCTCTCTCTCTCTCTCTCTCTCTCTCTCTCTCCATGCCACTGTGTCTCTTGGCCACTTCCTTCACAGATGCATTTGCCTCCCCTGAGATTCTTCATTGGATCAGAGACACACAGAGTGAACACCTCTAACCCTGCTTGTCTTTATGAGGGGCCCTTCTCTCTCACTTTCTGGGGTCCATACATATATAGCACCACCCGATGGTGTCACCAAATGTGATGCAGTCCCCAGAGCTGAGGACTGGGGCAGGGTGCTGTGACTACAGCTAGTGGAAATTCAGGGAGGGGAGGGTGTGACGGTGTGTGATAGTTTGGGTTCCGGTTTGTCAGGGGAGGGCCCCGTGCCTCTTTATTTGGCAGGGCTAAAAATACAACGGGGAGATTCAGCAGGGGGTGGCGACTATGGGACGAACATAGGGGATCTCAGGCTTTAGAAGGTTTTGTCTATAATGCCAATATTGAAGCTTGTCAACTTTAAAGGGCAAGCCTTTAAAGAGAGTGCAGATACTGGTAAACTAACACATAAGAAACACAATAAACATTTTTATTTAAATCATAAAGTACACTTCACCAATGTGTAACCACTCTCACACTGGCACTTAATAAATGTGAGGCAATGAAGAACTTATTTTTGACGCAACATATGAGTATATTATACTCCATGTACAACAATAAAAGTAAAGCCACAGTCAGACAAAATGTTGGTTTATCACCATTCTACAATACCTCCTTCTATCATACATAGTTAAAGGAAAGATGAGAGAGTTTGGAAAATGATACACTGAAACAAGCAACACTCCACAGCCCACAAGACCCAAATGATCTACTTCCAATGTCTCAGTGCCAGACATAGGGACACTGCCAGAGATTCATGTTCTGGTAGGTCAGAGCTGTTATGGGGGACCTGCACAATAATAGACAGATAGTTTTCATTTTGTGGCATACACCAATGATATGTCCAAATAGTAAGGTGCGGCCAGTGGATTTACTGTGGTTTCTGTTGGCCAGGTGCAGTAACTTCCTTGAGTCTTGGCCAAGAAATAGTCTGGTACATAACCAGTGGAATGATGCTGTCATGGTCCCTGGGTCTTGGATCCAGGGTTTTGAGTTTGTGAATTTATTATTCTTTTTGGTTTTTGAGAATTGTTTTTGAGTTTTGGTTCTTGTTTCTTTTGCTTATTGATTTGCTTATCCCTTCTGTCTCTTCTTCCTGTATTCTTTGCCTCCCCAGGGACCCTTGTATATAGTAAGTTCCTTGTATCTTAGAGTTTAGAAACCTTGTTTATTTTCTGATGGATTATTCTTTAGTCTCTCCTGTTAGTTAAGTCTTCTCTCAGTTCTAGTTGCTCTTGTAGTTGAAGTTATCCTTTAGTTAGTTCCCTTTGTGTTTCCATTCTGTTCCTCCTTCTGTCTCTTCTTCTGGTGCCCCCCCAGTGTCAAGTTAATCTCTTCTGTCTGTCTAGTTGCATCTTACTTCCTGTTTTATTTTGGTAGTCCTTGTCTCTGGTGCTTTGTAGTTAGTTTTACTTCCTTTGTCTCCCTGATTAGTTCCACCTGTGTGTCCAGCTATTCCCTATTCTCCTTTTTACCCCTGGTGTGTATATATCGTCTCAGTTCTCCTCTGTCCTTTGTCGTGTCATCCCCTCTAGGTTGTGTGTCTCCCTGTTCAGTGGTCCCTGAAGAGTCCTAGTTTTTGTATTCCTTGCTCCTGCCCTGCAATTGTTTGGTGTTT